>SNQN01003663.1:39700-58973 GCA_008642245.1 Bassia scoparia | reverse complement strand
GACGGTTGATTACGTAACCAGTTAATTGAAGTTATAGCCTCCCTTACCAATTGTACCAGGGCCGAGGCTCACCGTGCCGGACTGGGTCCGGTCCCTCTGCGCCAGAGTGGTACAATTTAATGGCGGCTCGGTTTGTTTGCTAGAATTGAATTCTGCTTTAGCATATTGTGAGTATGCCTAGAGTTGTGTGTTTATACTCGAAATGAGTAAAGGAAGTCGCCACCGCACTACTTTATGGATGCTGCGGAACCCGTTTTAAGTCTTGCCTATAATTGCATAATAGCAAGGCGAATGACTCCATGTCTGATAGTGTACCAAAGGTCTGGATTAGGGACAAGGGGTAAGTGTAGGCTTCGCCCCGCTCTTAGGGGGCGTGACCTCAAGCTTCAGTGTCATGGAGTTGAGCCATGGAATCCGCATGTGATTGCGTTGGGTGTGTTGTCGAATTGAGGGATCGCCACCGTGCCATAAGGTTATTCACGGACGCCCGAAAATTCGTGCCAAACTAGTGGCCCCACAATATGTCCAGTACCAAAGTGTGGGTTCGGGGACATGGTACGAATCAGATCTGTAACCCAATTCGCCCGCATGTAGCGGCTCCACTCGGTCTCATTGTAGTTTCCATAAATCATAACAATTGAATTCAAAGAGCCTTATTGAATTGATCTTGAAAGCACACTAATTAATAGGTGAGTTGCTATTATGTACAAACAAAGACTTCTACAATGGACAAGGCGATCACTTGATTGTTAGTCAATATTAACAAGGTGCTTAGAAACCGGTCGTCCATGATTATCTGACTTTAATGTGACAAGCGATTAAATTCCGGTCTTGTTTAAACAATATTATACAAGTGTATAGAAGATATATATATACATGACATGAAACAGAGGTTAGTAGCATGATAATATGTATGTGTCCTCCTCACCTTGTCACTGCAAACAATCAAATTGTTAGAAATAAACTCAAAGGAATCGCCTTTCGATGAATTGCATAATGAGACAAAAAAAAACGCGTTAGTATTGACAATAATAATATGTATAATAAATGAAAACCAAAAACCATGGGAAACATTGAAAACATTAATAAAATCCTACATATTTACATGAAACGAATAACAAGTGAATTTCTACATTGTTTTAATTGAATTAAAACTCATAACAATGGTTAATCAAATTAAGAGAGACAAAAGGAATAAAAAAGAGTGAAAAAGAGGTTTTTGGTGAGTAATCTCAGATTATACCCTTGATTTCGCTTGTGAATCGAAAGAGAATCGATGCTTTGAATCAAAAAAACGAATGTGTTTGAGTGTTGAGAGAGAGAGAAGTAGACGTGTCTCCGGAATTGTGCATGTGAAGTCGTGTCTCGGAGGTGTATGAAAATCGTGAAGTTCTTTCAGCCTCTCGACTGAGCAAGGCAGGGGAGTATTTATAGGCACGAGGCAAATTTCGAGCAAGGAAACCCTGCGTATATACGCTGCTGTGAGCGTATATACGTTGCCTTCCGGCGTATATACGCTCATATGCAGCGTATATACGCTGCTCACTTTCCATGAAGTTTTGGCAAATTCGTATGCTCTATGCTGCGTATATACGCGCTGATGGAGCGTATATACGCTCCTGATCAGCGTATATACGCTCCATTTCAGCGTATATACGCTCTGCTTCTGCGTATGTAATTTTCCAAAAACCTCGAAAATATTTTGATTTCCTCCGATTTTATTCGTGATTTACCCTTGATTCGACGCACCTAGACACCCTTGCTCTCCAAAGGAGTTCTAGAATGTTCTAGAAGGTTCACGTATTTCCGGAGTATTTCCTAATTATTCACATATATTTCTGCGTATTCGCGTATTTAAACATTGCAAATTCATAGAAATCATAGAAAAATCAGAAAAATAATTTAAAAATACTGGCGGGATTCAGAAAAATGCGACGAACATGATGGATAACCAAAAAGCATGAGAATCGCCAGTGTAACTTGTTTGAAAACCTTTGAGTTTATCGAGAAAACCGAAAGAAAAATATTTTGCCTTGCCTTTGACCTTTGCTCAATAGTTCTGAGTACGACCTAACGTATTTCCAAATTCGTTGAGTTCAAGCATCTTTTCTTGAGTCGAAACAATCGCGAGACGCGTATGTTTCATCACGGATTACTCATTTGGGAGACATTTTCAGGTGTCTATAGAAGCCCCCACTTTGACTGAGTCTGGAGAAGATGATAGTCTCGTAAGACGAAAGTCAAAGTATTCGATTCGGACGGAGAGCAACTCAAGACGTTCTGCGACCCTGAGTTACCCTTTTTCGCCGCGCAAAAAATCAAACGGCACATAACAAACAAGCCAAACAAATAAGACAAACACAAGCCCATGAGCCACAAACCAAAACCAAACACAAACAGAAAAAAAATACTATGCCAAGACCCACACCAAAACAAGTAATATAAAGAATTTTACCTTGTAGCCAGATGAAATAATCCCATCGCGGTTAGATTGCCCTCCTAGATGAATGGTCTCAGCGTTCTCCAGAAGCCTTGAAGACCGAGTCAATTTCCCGTTCGAGAGCTGACCCTGGCCAAGAGAATATGCAGGCCGAAGCTGTGAAAAAATGTCCAGCCCATGCTATCCTCCCACCCAAAAGAAACAACCCACCACCAAATAGGAGCATTAGAACAATAAGAAAATAATTAAAGCCCGTAAATGATCAAAGGCAATATACAGGAAATAACCTACTTGAACAGGGTGCCACAAAATAGGATCAACAGCGTTATTGTTATGTCTAGAAGAAAACTTTGCCATGCAAGACCTTGACCAAACCTCGTAAAACTTGTAGACCATTGAGACTTGAACAAGCAGGGGCCACAAAGAGCCAAATTCAAGCACAACATGACAAACAAAATTTCCGAAAAAGAGTGCACTTACATAAGAGTCAACTAGGGTTCATAGGAGACGATGATTACCTGACGAGAAGTCAATTTAAATTTGAAAGGACAATCATGTCATAAGGTACTGGTAATCTAACCGACATGAGTTGAGAGAGTATACTATTGGAAAGGGCCTCGTAACATAGGTACTAACAAGGTCTTTAGAAAGAATGTAGAATTGAAAAAGCCTATGTCATAGAGTACTGGTCAAAGACATGCGAATTACTCATATGCAGAGAGCCTTGTCTACCGGGTCTAAGTTTATGAACACTAGAAATTACGAAATGAGTCGAAACTCTTGTCTAACGGTCTCAAAGATCTAAACCACCCTAGACATGATTTGAATGTGTCATAGTCTAAGGTTTGATTCTACGAACATGCAATCCCTTCAGAAAAGAAGCCTTGGAAAGAGGAGACAACTTGTCATAAAGGGATCAAGATCAAAGAAAACACATAGAACCAACAAAGGACGATAAAACAGTTAGAAGTCTCTTGAAACCGAATAGACTAATAGAGAAAGGTGACATGGAAACAGTGAATATAAACTTAACATTATAAAACGACACACGCAGTACTATCCTTATGATTGGCAAAGCAGACCAAGAGGTCTGAAAAGTAATTTTAGGACTATCCTCAATCATGATAGCAAAGAAAATATAAGCAAACAGGTAAAGAGGCCTTTAGGAAAGAACAAGAAGCCCCCAACTTGGAAATTAAGGGGCCATGATGGGCGACGAGCACCCCAGCGAGGCTTTGAGCAACGTGGTTACGGCTTAGAGTCAACATAGGGAAGGTGGATGCGATTGTTTATGGATGAGTTCCCCAAACAAGATGTACTAACCCAAGGTCAGGTGGCTTTACTTCTTTGGGATTGAGTCAAGAGTCCTGAACGTGTGACCCAAAGGAAAAGGCTATGGTTCGAGAAATAAAAAGGGTCAAATTTGTGCTAAGGGTCAAAGATGTGACTAGATGCGGGTTGGCTAATGATAGGTTCAAGCATGAGTCTATGTCAGGTTCTAGACTGGCAAAACATTATCAAATTCTTAGCAAGTTAAAGCACTCAAAAGGCCTCAAATGAAGTTAATTGTTAATGCGGTCGAACTCGAGAAGAGGCTTCCTACGTATCCTTTACGGAATCAGGACCACCGTAGTTCTGATGATGAGTTGAACAAATGCCTCGTTGTGAGAGGGCTTTTTGGTTGTAATGTAGGCTGGGTTTGAGGGTTGAAAAAGGCTGATGTTTATGCATGACCCACGGTGCGCAGTGTGCTTCTTTTAGACTCTTGCTTTTTTATTTGAATTGGGCTTTGAACTTTGATTTGCATTTTGATGATTTTTTGTATAACTTGGCACCAACATGTATTGATTCCGACAATTTGACACAAATGGACCCATAAAGTCCATTCCCCATACGTCGAAGGGCTCGACCTTCAAGATAGATTATTGAAGCATTTCATCTTGCTCGGTTATTTCACCCATTCGTTGACCCAAGACACAATATAATTATTGCAAGTGTGGCTAGACCGCTAGACTAGTTAACAAAGAAGAGATGTGAGTACATGAGTTCAAACTTCAAAGGATCACAAGAGAGTAGTAACTATCAAGAACAAGAAGTATACATGGAGAATAACAAATAACGCAAGTGATTAAAGTTTATCAAAAGATTCGCACCGTGTCCAAATAAAATAAAGTAAAATAAAAAATAAAAGGTAGAGTTGCCTACTTGATGTTTGATATCGAATCTGTATGTACTCTCTTTGAGTACTTCACTTCGAAAATCCAAAATCAGAATCAACACTACAACCGCACAGTCAACATGTCGTTCTCAAGTTTGACAATGGCAGCAATTTCACCAACACAATTTTTTGGGGTTAAATCTTCACTCGCCAAAATTACAACCAGAGACTTACCACTGTTTCAGGTATATATTTTTTTTTGAGGCAAAATGTTTCAGGTATATTTAATCCTTCCTGATTTTTTTTCGTGTTTTTTTCTTTTTTTTTTAATAAAAAATGGAAAACTATGAGTTACTTAAACAAGGTCATCTGCTCATTTTAATCATTACCCGATTGAAATAGGTTAATAAAACTAAAGATGAATTAATTATTGCAAATATATCTTAATATTTTGCAAGAATGTATTGAAATTGTTGATTTGAAGAAACTGTTTGTTACAGTGAAATCAGTCTGATTGGTTGCTATCATTTGAGAGAAACTTGCTTTGTATGTCATTGTACAATGAATTTTTGAATATCTTAGGGTATTTATATGTGTTAGGGTTTGACGGTTGTTAGCTGGAAATACTAGTAGATTGCGCCGCTGTGGCCGAGTAGATGTGTAGTGTAGTAATGCCTTACCAATTTATTGTTAAATATATTGCTGCTTTTGATCGTATAATTAAAGTTGAGTGAAGGGAAAAGTTTTAGGAGTAGAAGACAAACTACTTGTGTTTGAGTTGGAGGAATGGGAGGATTTTGTGAGAGGCTATTGGTGGACTGTAACATTGACTGGATAAACAAAGAGGGGTTCGGAGATGGTGGCACGAGGTTGATCGGGTTGAAGTAATGATTATGATACTGGTAATGAGGATGAGGATGCATTTTTGATTACTTTTGTTGATGTATTTATCTTAGGTATCTTACCTGAAATTATGTTGTATTTATCTTAGGTATCTTAGGTGCAAATTTTATTTGGCTCCACATCCAAACATAGTTCCCTTCTGCCACCATGGTCCATTGCTTCTGTACGACAAATTAAGGCATAAAACTGACAATGGGAGAATTAAGCACGGGTGTATGAAGCAAGGCAGAAGACATGAATGTATTTGCTAATTAAGGTGAAGACATGAAGCTGTCTTACTTTCATGAGGCAAGATGTCCCTTAGAACAACAGTAGGAAATAAGCAATTTTTGAATGCCATTTTTTCACTAATAAAGTTCCTAAGTATTCAATTACGCTGTATGCCAGAAGATTGACCTCACACCAGGCCAGTTAAGGTCCCAAAAAAGACTGATAATGTCCTAAATCAATTGGAGCCTTGGATATTTTTCTGTTCCTACCTCATAATTATAAAAGTCATCCAGCTGCTGCAATCATTAACTTTTTTAAGGTCCTAAACAAATGTAAAAGTTGTTTGTATGTTTGGAACGACGACACACCGATTGTGTAATTTCCAGCCCATCTTAATCATTTCCAGGTGTCATCGCATATGTTTGAACTTTAAAGGTAGTTGGGTTTTCAGGATTTGTTGGTTGGAGTGGAATTGGTGATGCTTAATTATGAAATGTGTTATGCTTGAAATCTATTTGAACATCATAGAACCTTGGAGGGGGACCTTCAATGGGGCCAGGTGAAACAGGCTCATTCTTGTACTTTACACCATTCTCGTTGATGGAATTATCGTTTGTTAAAGGTAAGATGCAAGGGAAATTCAGAGGTAGAAGCACCCAAACAAATTTCTGTCACCCGAAGAGATGCTATGATTTGTGTAAGCACTTTGTCATTGGCTGTGATCGGTGTATCATCGACTCCCAAAGTTGTCGAAGCACGTGTTTCAAAGGAAGAAATGCGGCRAAAAATCAAGGAGAAGCTTGAAAAGATAAGAGAGAAGGCTGGGCTCTCCAAGGACAAAGAAGGCAAGAAAAAGTCATCATCCCCCTCCAGCAAGAAAGAGAACACTCTGCTACTGGAGCCGCCATTTCCACTTCCAAGTGCTCCTCAAGGTCTTGAAAAATCACTGGTTGAAACAAGCCTGTAATAATCAACAGTTACTGAATAGTTTGATGCACTTTGTGTGAACAACAGCTGTTAAGATATCAGGGCACCGCACACTTTGGTTAGACATGTAATAATATGCTCTGATGCTTTACCCGTTTGCTTTAGAGCTCTGTTAGCCCTTGTAACCCTTTAAGAAAGGATGAGTGAGTGTTTAGGATGGATCTTTCCCTTTTTAGAAGCTAAATTGTCTGTCAATCCTGTCGTAGCATTGTGTCTGTTTAATCAGGTTGAGTTTCTCTAATCTTTCCTTAGGAACTGTTGTAGAAAGGAGGAAAGGGTATGACTTCTACACAACTTCCTATTATCAGTCATTTCAGTTTTCCAGCGATACTTGTGGATGCCGTTATCCATTCTCAAATTAGAACATGTGAGATGRACTTTGTATATCAGGCATTTGTGAGATGGACTTCCTCGGAAATAAGGTTCATTGAGGTTGATCGGTGGTGTTGTGTTACTTGTGTATGTGTAGAAAAAAGATAATCTAATAGATGAACACAAAGCTTAAGTTATAGATAAATGCAGGGAGAATGCGAGTAAAATGAGGAGTACTTGAATGCAATTATGCGGATAAAATCGAAAGAATTACAGTCTCAGGTTCGATTTGCAGACACTAGTTAAAAAGTACAACTAACAGATAATGAAACTTATTAAAACACACAAGTCACTAAGAATGGGCATTCATATTATTTGCACTGCCTCTTGCCTAGCACATGAAGGCAAACAAAGTCCCCAAAGCAAGTGGCAAACCAAACATCAAAGTAGTTGTGCTAGAAAGGCCTGTTGCCCCATTGCTACCAGCTGGAGATGAAGTTGATGGGGTTGTTCCGGAGCCGGATGGTGTAGGGGTAGATGACGGGGTACTGGAATCTGAACCTTTGGCGGTTACTTGGAGCTTCATGCCTCCGTCACAGTGGCCTGGGGTACCACAGATGAAGTAGGCTGGACCTTCCTTCAAGGTGATCGTTGTTTTTCCACCAGTGTACGTTTTGAGGGCATTGCTGGAAGCACAACTGTCATAGGCGCTCTTAGTTACTTCTTCCACGTTGTGGGTGCCATCATAGGTAAATTCTGGAACAAAGCAACACATTCAATAAGTTTGTTCAAGCTAACATTTCTACTCCCTTCGTTTTCCAGTAGACTCTCCGTTTTTTTATTAATGTAGTTTCATACGGAGTATCATTTTGACGCGATGTTTAAGAGTTATGTTAAGCAAAATTGTTGAGTAATTAGGTAAAAAATGTTTAGTAAGTTAGATAAAATGATAAATGTGCGAAGGAAAATATTTAGAAAATGTAATGATGAATGTTTTTATTTTTTATTTATTTTAAAGATGCTTGATGTTAAAGTTTTTGATACTATGTAGTAATTGAAAATTATAGATGACCAATATAATCAGAAGCCGATCCTTTTCTACACCGATGTGATGAAAATTGAAGATAAATGACATTATGAAACTACATTATAAGCTTAATGATCGATGAGACAGTGGAACCAAATATTTTAGTTGCTACTTCGGATTTTATTTTTATTTTTATGTTTATTTTTACATTTGTCAACGATTAAACAAATGAATAAAACAGCACACCAAACTTTGTCATCATGTTGTTTAGTTGTCAATTATTGTATGATCACTCTTTCAATGTAACTACTGTATTTTGTTAGTTATTCCCTAGTTGCTAAGCAAGACTATCAAGTTTAATAGTTTTTTTTATTGTCAATTATTGTATGATCACTCTTTCAATGTAACTACTTTATTTTGTTAGTTATTCCCTAGTTGCTAAGCAAGACTATCAAGTTTGATACTCCCTCCGTTTCAATTTTTTTATGTTTGTAGAATTATACGTAAATTAATTAAGGAAAATTAGCATTTGGATAAAATATGTTAATATGATTTGGAAGTTGTATTATTTTTTTAATTTGTTTAAGATGTGTGCAATAAAATTAAAGTAAATATTTTCATATTTAAWAATGAGTAAATGAGATAAGTTGGTTGAAAAATCAAAAATGATGAGTAAATAAGTATGGGGTAATATGAGATATTTTAGTGGTAAAAGCAACATGGGTAAAAAAGCGAAGTATGAAAAAGAAGTTGTAAAGAATAAAAAGGGAACACAAAAAAAGAAACGTAAAAAAAAAAATCGAAACGGATGGAGTAGTTTTTTTTCTTTTATTATTGTTATTATTTTAAAATTTTATTTTGATTGTATCACTAATTCACTACACAATATCAAAGGCAGTGACCGTATTATATTAATAGTTTATATTTATATAATTTTATAAGAGCATTTAAAATAACTTTGTGAAAGCCATAATGACACAGTTGTAAAAATTTAACTCAATTCGTAGTACTATATAAGATTATAAATTTATTTTTAATATTCTCTCCGTTTCATATTATTTTTTGGACATGCTTTAATTATTATTTTTTAATATGGTGGATCTACTATTTTCTCTTACTTTGCTTCATTTACACATTCTCTCTACAATGTATTTTTGTTTTTTGACTAAATTTCAATTATAATAGATTATTTCTAGTTTTTTTTCCTAAATAGTAAATGCACAAAAAAATATGGAACGGGAGAGTATTTATTATTAAATTAATACGTGATATAATTACATTTGTTTTGTTTCATGATAGAGTAGAAAATTTCATATGCTGACAAATATAATTCATGATGCAAGAAGTTGTGACTACTATGTTAGATTCATCGCCCTTCTTTAAGGTGTTGTTTGGTTGCTATCGAATTTTCTTGAAATTTGGATTTCCTAGAAAATGCAAAATGAGGTTGTTTTTTGGTATATAAAAATATACATTTCATGGGAAATAAGAATTCATAGGAAATGGAAGTTTTTTTGAAGTAGAATATTTCATATCGTGACAAATATAATTCAAATGCAAGAAGTTGTGACTRCTATGTTAGATTCATCGCTATTCTTTAAGGTGTTGTTTGGTTGCCATTGCTATTCTGAATTTYCATGGCCAACCAAACACCGAGAACCATTTCCTAGAAAATAAACAAAATAATTTACTTCCCATGAATTAAGAATTTCCTACGGAAATTTATTTCCAATAATAACCAAATGAGGGCTAATAATGTATACATTTAGTATACTTCCTCCAATTCATATAAAATGCCTCACAAAGGTTGGACACGGTGATTGACGAGTCACGAGAGGAAAGAAGAGTATGTGTATGGTTGAACTAGTGGTGAAGAGACAAGAAAATTTTATATGTAGTCATTTCCTTTATAAAAATGCAACGAATAAGTAATAAGTACAAGATATAATATATTCATTTGTTGCTTTATTTCTATTAGTGATGAATGTGTTTTGATAATATTATTATAAAATTAGTGCTCGAGCTTAGTTAAATTTTTAGCTCTACTTATGATATATGTAGAATCATGCTATCTTTTCTACGACACAGTTTTTTGAACTTGAGAGTACGTAAATGAAATCAAGTAGTGTGTGTCTTGCAAGATCACTTACCAAGGGTGTCACCAGCATTAAGCGCTTTGGTAGTCCAGGATGAGTAGTCAGCGCCTAGCTTCCAATCAACGGTGTATGTTTCGGCGAAGGCGGTTGGCGCAACGAGGAGTATAACAAGAAAGACAGCTGCAAACGCCATATCTCTTTGATGTCTATCTTAAGAAATGTATATATGAAAGTAAAGGCTATTATTAAGTAGTTAGGAAGACGAAGTGAAAAAGTAATGCACGATTAAGGTTGTAATAAGAGGGCTTCTTGCATGGTATATTATATATAGGAAAAGTGAGGTCGTGAATTGACAGCTAAAACAACAAAGGAAAGATGAATTTTTTGACAACAATCATGGTTATCCAACTAATAGATCATTAGTTTATGATATTCAACGTTATGCCAATTGTATCATGACTTTGAGAAAACTCTAAAATTATCCACCTTTTGGTTGGTAGCTGTTATTCCTTTACCTAATGCACTTTACTAGCTTCCTACCTAATGCACATCATTATAACATCTTCCGGCCCTCTCTTATGAATTGCTTACTTTGACTTCAAACAAATATGATACAACCTCCTAAAAACATTGCTACATACATTTTTGAATTATAAAAGTTTAAAACTTTAAATGTAAACTATTGTCAATATGTAGTATTTATAACCTTGTCCTATACAATCTTATATAATTCGTTATTATATGCTCGTAAAAAAAATCATTATTACGTATACTTTTTAAACATACAGTTGGTATATTTTGTTCTCCATGTATCTAATCTAATAATCTAATAAATCTTACTAAAGCAATCCCCACCTCTCACATTTTCCCTCCTAAATTTCCCTCCCAAACACACTTTAATTTATTAATTATTGCATGAAAAATGCAAAAAATATTTATTGCATGTTAATAAATTTGTGAGTTGAATTGAAGAGGAGTGAAGATGAACGCCATTGTTRAAGATGAGATAGAAAATGTGAGTTGGGGTTGAATGTGGTTGAGCAACTGATATTTAACGGAATATACCTATATTTAACGGCAAAAATCATCATTAAAGTCATGGTTGGAACAGAAGCAAAAGTACGAGGTCACCACTAGAATTAAAAAAACACAGAGTTACCACTAGGAAAAGGCAAAAATAGAGGGTTACCACTGGGAATTTCCCTAAAATTTTATATATTTATTAATTTATATAACTATAAAAAAATCGAAAATAAAACCTTATTTTTAAATGATTACAATTTAAAAATATTAAAATTTGATTTAGTTTAGAGCAATTTRTATTTATTTAAAACRAGCATATGCTCGGGGATTATATAGTATTTAAATATATAAGTGATTTAATTTGAATTTTGAAAATCGTGCATAGTCAAATGTTACAGTCTTTTTGTGATGGAGGTTTGTTATGACTAAGCTGGGACATGGCGAGCTGGGCCCATGCCCAGGCTCCAAAATTTTTAAAGCCAGTTGTACCTGAAACAAAYTATAAATAAATTGCTTAAATTCTTGTAACAAAGAAAAACAACATGGCTCGACAGTTGTTTGGTTTTTTTTAACGAAAAGGAGGATAATATATTAATTAAGMCTTTGTAGAAACAACCACAAGCCAACCAGTCTTACAAGAGATTATTGAAAGCAATAAAATTATTTCAACCTGCAACTTACAATCAAACCGTGACACCGAAACAAGGAAGGGGAGACTCTTAACGATGAGCACCCTTGAGATCATCTTCGAAGTCCATCATCACCAAGTCCAGCGGARAGGCATGAAAGCACTTTTCAKAATCCATTTCCATAGCCAAGGATGCAAGACCATGGGCAACCTTATTGTTATTTCTGGAAGTGTACATGATAGCAAGTTGGTTGTTGTGCTCCAATGTGAACTAYATATCCATTAGGATGGRCCCTAGTTGATGGTCAGCCAGATTGTCACTCGCATCCAGTAGTTTGGTGATTTCTTCGGCATCCACCTCCAAATCATAAGTAGTAACGYTGAGGGTTTTCATAAATTCCATGTCGTACCTCATTGTTCTAACTTCTGCTTCTGCAACATCTTTGGCTCTTAATTGAAAAGCCAACAACCCAACGTTCATTAGCATCTCGACCCACTCTTCCTCTTCCGACTTTCCTAGCTTTGAGAGGATCACCATTTTTGATGGTCRCATCAGTGTTTAGTTTGAACCTATCCGCAGTAGGTAATTTCCAAGCTGGAGGGTTGTAAGGAACAACCACCTRTTTGTCAATTGTATCCTCCTGAAAGGAATCAATATTACCTTAATAATCGTTCAACAGTTTGTTCAGAATATGAGTATGGTGATRGATGGAGAGATTGAAAATTGTGTGATTCGTTGAAAGCCACAAATGCMACAAAGTAATAGTGAAAAAGCATTTCCAAGGGCTACATTGATCCAAATTCCAACAAAACCAATCGTTCCAATCAAGGATAAAGAAGAGAGAGTGGTTTGAAGGAGTGAAGGGCAGATTCCTATTAAAACTAAAATTCCAAATAACTTTAGATGCTACACAATCCCGAAAAGTATGAAGATGAGATTCACTCTACAAACCACACCTAGAACAAAGAAGATTAATAAAGTGAGATATGTGATGTAATTTGTGACTAACAGGGAGGATTTCATGAGCTAAGTTCCACAGGAACATCTTATACTTGTAAGGAACTGAGATTTTCCACATTTTTTTCCAAGATCGAAATTGAAAAGGAGAAGGGGGGAGGTTTGGAAGAGTAGTAAGATGGTAAGACGATTTGATTGTGAACATGTCCTTCTTATTTTCTTTCCACCTCCACCCATCTTCCAATCCATTTGTATGAGACAAAGSAATTTTGAGAATAGCTTCAATGATAGGAGAAGGCAGAAGATACGCAATGAAAGAAAAATCCCATTCCCCATTAGAAATAATTTGAGAGACTCTCTAGTGGGATATTCTTTTAAGAATTTCTCTCAAAGTGTGTTAATACTATGCAGAATCCCCAACCCAAATGTGGAACCACAAAGAGGTATTTAGGCCATTTCCAATAACCCCTTCAATCCCTTTAACAAGAAGATCCCTACCCTTAAGGATATCCCTCCACAGGGGGGAGCCAATCGAGTTAAAGTTGTAGGTAAAAAGGTCATTGTTTTTTAGATGTCTAGCATTTATAATCTTAACCCACAACTTATCAGGATCCTTATAAAYCTTCCGCGCAAGTTTTTCCATACAATCAAGGTTCTAATGCGTTAGCCTACGCATGCCCAACCCACCAATATTGATCGGAAGGCAACAAGAGTTCCATTTCAGACGAGGGATATAATGAGTTTGATCAACTTTGTTCCAAAGAAATTTTCGACAAGCCTTTTCAAGGTTGTCCAGGATGGAACAKGGAAGGAGACTTTGTTTGCATAGAGTAAACATGGTAGGAATTGAGTACAAATTTGATTAAGGTGCTCCTACCAACCAGGTTTATCATTTTAGCTTGCCAACTTTGAATTCTAGACATAGTTTTATTGAGCATATCTACATAATCTGCCTTTCTAAGTTTTTTGGGCAAATACAAACTCCCAGATTCTTCCCAAAATTAGTAGACCCAAGCATATGACAAGAAGACGCAATCACTCGTCTAAGACTAGGTAACATTTTAGGGGGGGAAGATGACAGTAGACTTTGTAGTATTAATCTGAAGCCTAGAAAGTTTGCTAAATTCATYAAGAGTATTCATAATTACACCCATATTATCAATTAAGGCTTTTACAAAGAGAAAAACATCATCAGCGTAAAAAAGATGGGAAATGGACACAACAGGGCCAATATTCAAGGGAATCCATTACTTAGTAGCCACTCTATGCTCAATGAGAAGGGAAAGTCTTTCAAGGCATAGGACAAAAAGATAGGAGGACAAGGTATCACCTTGCCTAATACCTCTACTTGGTCTAAATGAGTTGGTAACCTCACCGCCATTCCACAACACAGAGATAAGAGGATTAATGAAACAATACATGATAAGGGAGATCAGTTTCTCTGGAAAATTCATTCCTTGTAGTGTTTCATGAATGAAACTCCACTCAAGGGAATCATAGRCCTTAGAAAGATCGATTTTGAGAGCAGCTATATGTCTTGATATTGAGGACTTTTCAAAATAATGAGCCATTTCCTTGATTACAAGAACATTATCTTCAATGAGTCTGCTGGGAACAAAACTCGASTGAACTGGATYAATGAGGTTATTTAGGAGAGGCTTGATTCTATTGAAATAACCTTGGTCACGAGTTTATAAATGGTGTTACATAAACCAATAGGACGAAAGTCCTTTAAGGCTTATGGTGAATCAGTCTTTGGAATCAAGAAAAATGTAAGACTCATTAATATTAGACTGCAACTTTCCTTCATTAACGCTACCCCTAATTAGATTAAGAGAGAAAGGGAGACAATATCCCAATGTTTTTGAAAAACACCGGTTGTAGGCCATATGGACTTGGACTTTTCAGAGGGGCCATTTGAAAGAGGGCATTTTTTATTTCAATTAGGGAAGGAGGTTTGATCAGGCTAACATGATCCCTAAAGGAAATGGTAACAAGAGTAATGAAAGTGTTAAGCCTTRGAGCACAGGAAAGAGACGTGGAAAAGATGTTGATAAAATAGTATTTGGCCATGATTTTTAAACGGTTCTCATCCTCTACCCAACAACCATGATCATCCTTAAGCAAAAGAATTTTACTTCTAGAATTTTTTATTTTAGCAATGATTTGGAAATATTTTGTATTCCAGTCCCCAAAGTGTCCCCAATAAAACCCAGATTTTTGAGCCTAAATCTTCTTTCCATTTTTAAAATCCTATTAAACTTATGTAACAAAGTTTTTTCAAGATTAACAAGGAAAGAGGAAACATTTTTTTCAAGGGCTATTTGAATTCCTTTTAGCCGAGCAAACAATCTTTTTTTCATATTAATAGTCTCATTAAAGCATGAGTTGACCMATTGATTAATATTAATATTTAAATTATTTCTGCAAATGGTAAAGTCTTTCCCATTTGCATGCAACCAATAYTGTTTAAAAAAATCATAAAAGTCAGGATGATCAAGCGATGCATCTTTACACCTGAAAGGATAATTTTTTCTACCAACATGCCTACTAGTATCAACAAGAATAGGACAATGATCCGAAAAGGTATGGGCTAAATGGAGTACCTTGTTATTGGGAAAAACCCTGATGAACTCAGGATTAGTGAGAGCCCTGTCAAGTCGTTCTTTGATTAAATCAAGTCCATCTTGTCTATTACTCCATGTGAATTGAGCTCCTTGGAAGCCCATATCAATGAGAGAAGCTTTTATCATCCAATCACGAAACTAAGCTCCATGCCAGTCCTTGACCTCCCTTCCTCCTGACTTTTCAGATTGATCCAACACCGTATTGACGTCCCCAATTACCAGTTGAGAAATAGACTAAGGAGGGGTATCATTAGCTAATTCCTCTCACACCTTAYTCTTAGCCCTAGAAGAGGAGGGAGCATGGATACCTATAATGAGGACCTCAGGCTCATCGGSCGCAAACTTAAAAAGACCATGAAAGTAATGAGGAGAAGGAGACACAAAGTGAATGGTAGAGGGACATTTCTTCAAAAGAGACCATATGCCACCTCTTCGACCCTCTGGGGGAACAACCTTAAAATCCTCAAATTTCAAAGTTCTTGCCACACACTGTGCCCGATTATCACCCGACTTTGTTTCCAACAAAATAAGGATATTAGGATCATAGGAAATTTTCAGGTACCTCCACATAGGGATAAATCATCACTACAAGCACTCCTAATGTTCTAGAGGACAACTTTCATTGAACTAAGAGGCTGTGATGTTGCATACTCTTCTAGGGATTAACAAGTCCTCTAACAATATCGTTGGATTAAAAGCATTCCAATCCCTCTAATGCTCTTGCATTGTGGGGTGACTCGCACATCAATAGTTTAACTGGCGTCACTATTGTCATGATCGCCTTTGAGAGTCAAGTTGTCAAGAAATTGATCATCAGCTGAACCCTCACACTCTTTTGAAAACTGGAAGATGCTCATGAGATTTCTAGCTTGGCTACGTCTATTTTTTACTTACCAATTGCATGTTGAATGTCGGGGTTTTTTATGGGTAGTAGTCTCGAGGAAGGTATGGGTATTCCTCCATGCCTTGTCTTGAGGCAATTGTAGGTGTTGTATTTTCATAAGACCTCTTAGGAATGTTTTTATGGTCCTACCTCTTCAGTGGAAATGGCATTAGGCCAAGTATTTCCAGAGGTAAGGAGTGGGGAAAGTTGGAAAAAGGTTGAGAGTGAGGAGAGGTGGAGTGGTCAATGGATTGTTGTTCCAAGGAAATTTGATGTGATGATGCCTGGGGAAGTTGGAGAAAGAATTTTAGGTGACTGATTAATGGGCTGATGGTGGTGGGGTCTGAAAGATTGGTTAATGGAGCTGGCATTATTGGTGAGGAGATTGTGAAGGACTAGGTTGCAGGGAGCTGAGTTATTGGAGGGAATGATTGTGTATGAAGCAGAACAACCATTCTTTTCTCTTTTTGATTACTTGTAAAATCAGATTTTTTAGTTAGGTCAGTGAAATATTGGGAGGCTTACTTAACCTAGTCTCATGGTAGGAAGTTAACGTTGCATGCAAGGCCCTCTAGTTTCTTTATCTCTGAAAAAGCATTCAACAAATGTTGTTTCCCAGACAAAGGGTTGTTAGTGCTAGAAGCGTTAGGATTAGATAAATGATCCTCTTCAACTTCCAAAGCTTCCATCTGATTATTTGTGAATCTTTTGTGTACTGCAGCTATCTTAATGCTTCATTGTACAAGGTGAACAGAGCATGCTTATTCTCCATCTTTCTCGTTAATAATTGGCAACCTTTCTTTTCTCGTAAAATTTGTACTTTTATATTTATTTTGTATACTTTTCATGTTTCTATCACCTGATTAATTCAGAGATGTTTTTGCCATTAACTGAACCGTTCCTGCCCCTCATTCTTCCTCTGATCATTTTGTTCGAGTTGACTCTTTGCTAATCTTGGCCATTGAATTCGAACAGGACCAATTAATATTGTACTTGCTTGCCGATATGCTCTTGTCGAGAATACAAGATTCATTCATCTTGTACCTTTTTCGTTGTGTCTTTGAATTGGCACAATTATTCTCAACATGGCTTATAAGCCACAATGTATACAGATCGTATGTATATTTTCATATTCAACTTGTTGCTAACTCATACCTATCCAAATATTATTCACTAACGGGGAGTTAAGATTAACTTCCACGCATACTCTAGCGTACCTTCCTTTTGTGATTTTATCCGTCGCATAATCAACTCTAATGGGAATCCCTACYTTTCTAGAAATAACAAACAACACACTCTTGTCGTAAAATTCAACCGGTAATTYAGGAAATTTGATCCAAACCACCAGATTAGAGAATGGATCCTCAGACGGCCTGAAGTTAGGTTTCCATTTTGTGATCATGAGGTAATGATAAAAAGTGAACCAAGGCCCACCAAAGAGAGCCTTGTCCAAATCATCCTGAGAAGTAAACCTAAATAAGTAAATGTTGTGGTCCATCTCAATAACTTTCAATCCTCCCTTTGGATTCCACATCCTTTTATCCYTCTGGGTTAAAACYTCTRGCCTCACCTTGAGGCCCAAACACTTACCCATTAACGTTAACTGCCAAGGGTCTCGTAACCTTTGGAGAGATTCCTTTGAGAAAGCAACAAAAAGACTATTATCGGGCATGATCGTGCTTTGTTCATCTTGTTCCCATTCAATAGCTGCACTTACTATATTTCTATCTTCCGGAAACCATTGACTTGAGATGGCAACATATCCTTGAAGCTTTTTTTAACTTCAGCTGCATGAGAAATATCTTGAGATGAAGGGGTTTCAGTGACGGGGAAATGGGCTGGTGGGGCTGTAGAGTTTTAGATCCACTTAGCGGAATTTCAAGAGTCATATTCTTAGCATCTAATCAAGATCGCATGCATATAATTAATGAGTATCAAATAACAAGGTTAAGAATTACAACCTTTGATGCGTGATTCCCGAGCATACTGCAATGATTGGAGATGTAGAGCCTCAATTGTTGCTCCTCTAGTAAATCCACAAGCACTCAATCAAAATCCCACGTATGCTAGTACGGAAGAGAAGATCATTATCACTCTCTTACTTTTAGGGAGAAAGGCTTATGAATATTTTCTAGGGTTTGAGTTTTTATTTTCTCTGTAACAACTTACAGTCAAATCTTATTATGCCACGACACAAACCTTATAAGTTATCTTATATATCTTATTAGAATGTATCAAACCCTAAATCTAATATTCATCGGGCTTTTACTATTCAAAGTCCGATCTTGTGCTATGTTGTGTGACCTCATAGGATTAAGTTAATATTAGTTGTAGGCCCAATCATATTGGCCTACTAGCCATAATTATTCTCTAGCAAGTAAATATGACTACTAATATAACATAATATTTATCTCCATAATATAATCCTAATTTATATTTAGTAATTGCTTAATTGACTGAGGACTCAATTTCTTCAATCTCCCACTTGTCCAAAAACAAGTGTGCAATGTTAAAACACCTTAAGTCGCTTAATGTCTAATTTTATAGTATGATAACATCTCTATGTTTATCCATACTAGTTTTCAAATTGTTTCTTCAACTTTGAGTTTGAACTGTCGAAACAAACGATTAAGTCCTTAATCCATTTGAGCACGGCCATGCATTTTCCGCTCTTWCTCTTTAAGAGGCCTAAGACATCAATCCTAATCACATAGGAGGACTTATCCAATCTTGTACAACCAAAACTCCCACTCAACTTTTAGCAATCCTAACTACTGCCTTTATAACCTCCTTTAACGGCGCGGAGTTTAATAGTGTTAAAGATATACTAAGCATTGCATGAGAGTAGTGTTATACTCATGTCAAAGGAATTCACTAAATACAATAATGAAAGTCTAGAAAYAATTTTCAAGAATTTCACGTAGGTCTGTCCAATATGTATTCTCAATACATATCCATGTAACACAACAAGAAATTTGCGTAAGGCCGACCGAATTTTTTTTGCTCCGTGATACCGATCGA
>SNQN01003662.1:0-49020 GCA_008642245.1 Bassia scoparia | reverse complement strand
CTCGTGGAACATTATTCTTACTGTAACTTGTTGAATCTAATCTGTAGGTAATTTCAGAGTTTTAGCAAAGGAAGGGTCTGAACAGTTCTGGACAAAAACATAGGTTCAACAAGAAGGGACCACCCAAGAGACAGTTCATGGCAAATGCTCACGTGTGTGAGTTTGGACATTTGGCAAGGGAGTGTAAAAGGGCATGGTTTCAGGAGAAAAACCGAAGGGAAGCGTTTCAAGCCTGAAGCATTGCTGAAGCTGAATAGATCTATTGTTGTTGTTTTGAGGTCATTTACCCAATAGGCTGAGTGATGTTGATACTGGTGCACTAGGCACATTTGATTCTATAAAAGAAATGTTTGATTCTTATGAGCAGGTTGCTGAAGGAGATTAGTGTATTTCATGGGAACTTAAGCCAGTGATGTCATTCTGGAAGGAAAGTAAACTGGAATACTTGTATTTTTAGGGAGATTTTTTCAAATAATGCTTTGACTAAGAATTTATTACATTGATGGCAAGGAAATTTGCAAGGTGATACTAAATTATTTCGAAGAAGCCTTTGCTCAATAAGCAGGGGATTAACTGACTTTTGAATTGATAAGCTTTGTACTACAGAAATGGTGGATTGTGGGTTTTTTGGGAAGGGTTTTGTAGGGGCGGGGTTTCTATATTTTGATTATGTTTTTTGTCTAAGTTTTCGTGATGTGAGATAGCTTGCATAGATGCTAAATTTCTTGGTTCTGTTATGATTGTTTGACCTCTGTTTTGTTGTGGTCTTGTTTTCCGGTTTGGGAAAATGATTCAATTGGCGTTTTTTTTCATCTCGATTACTCGATATTTCACAAGCAAATTCTTTTTAGGCCAAATTTTTAGAATATGATTTTTTCTGGTTTTAGTGGTTTATGTAAAAGTATAAGGTTTTGTCTTCCATTGTCCATTGGGTGTATTTTTGTGGAAGACTTTTTTGTTGAGGAGAATCATTCGGAGTTGGTTGATTGTTTATATGAGAATAGAGAAATTATTATTCGTTAAGTTCATCTTTAATCTGGAGTTATTCAGATACAGGGAAGTTTAGTCGACAGATGTAGTTGAGAGCCGTCGAAAAGAATTTGGAGCATCTTGGGTCGGATGTTCCATGAAGGTGTAAAGTTTCTGAGGCTTTAATAGTCGATTTAAGTAAGATTTTGTAAATATGAGCACACCAATTACGAGCAAATACATTTTCTACCCGTGTCTCCTTGTTGGCTTTCGAGGGGTTGTTGTGTAAAAGTGATAAGTATAGAGAAGGATTTTTATCAACTTGAGGAATTAATTTCATATTAAGGATTTTATTATAATAGGTTGTTCAAAAGGACTCCCGTTTATTCATAATATTGACTTTTTCCGGTACTCGGGTTCAATACCTGGGATTGCTGCTTTGTTATGGGTTCATTATTCCGTAAAGGCTAAACATTAGTATTTTTGATTAGCGTTATATTCATGACTGTGTTTACGGGTGTTTCGTAAGTGTGTAGTGCTTTCATATGTGTGGTGTGGGGGATTCCGCATACATCGCTATCTCCTCACCAGACTCCCCGCATAATCCCCCGCGGAACTCCCTAAAAAACTGACCTGTAGTAACCTGTATTGAAAATTGTGATTTGATGGAGGTGTCTACTAATCGAGTGTTAATTGCTTGAGTTACTTACTAAGTGGCTTGTGTGGTACTTTACGTGAATCTGTGTAAAGTGATAGGGATAAGTGTGAGCTATGGGTCTAAGATTTGGAATGTCCTTATTTATGTTCGTTTAACTTATTGGGATTTACGGTTTCTTATTGCATGTTGAAATTTATTAGGTTTGAGAATGATACTGTTTTTCCTTTCGGGGTATTTTAAACTAGTGAACTTTGTTAGGCCTTAAAGACGAAGCAGCAGTGTTATTGGTTTTTACATACTATAAAGGCGATAGTTGTAAAATCCCACATTATAGCATATTAAGAGTGGTTGAAGTAGAGTTTAAGAGATCTACAGATTCACTTGCTGGTTGGGGTGGGGAGAATATAAGGTAAATAGTCGTCATCATTGCATCTATGTGGGTGTGATAGCAGAAATGTAATTTATCGTGTGCATTGAGGCGTACTCTACTACCTTATAAATTACTGTTTGACAACAAAATGGGATTGTCTGAGCACAGATTCATAGTTAGATTGGATCTACTAAGAGGACGAGAATGATGAATGTATGAGGTAAGGCTCATTGTTAGTCTTAGATGTGATTGTGCAGCGATCATTGGTGGGGGGTGGTGGGTGGGGGCTTTATTTTCAAGTCGGAGGACTTGTTGAATGCTGATGTTTAATCCGGAGTTTTTCTCTATAAGATATTCTAGTGACGATATAGTGAAAGACTACAGATTATGAGTATATGGTTGCGCAAGGCAGGAAAGTCAAAGCTACTATGAGTTGAGCCTCAGTGTGGGGGTGTCTTGGAAATTCTTGGAAATTGTTTGACCGATTTATCAGGGAATTAGCAGTTAAGGTACTAATATTGGACCGTAAATTTATGATAGGAGTTAGTTACCATTATTCTATTGGCTATGATGCTAGGCTAGTGGAGCTCATTTGACTAGAGTGTTTGTCTTTATCTTACGTTATAGCGATTTAGCTCTCTGGTGCGTGAAATGAATCGCGGATGAGATGCTTTTGAGTGTATTGAGCAGCTATAAGGTGATATTTCCCATAGTGTAAATGATTGGGAATGTCATTCTATCGTAACTTCATTGCGTTATTACTACTCTGTTAATACTTATGGGAATAAGCTAATTTTAGGGGATTTCTTCTTAGTGAAGCGTACGCCAACCAATTAGGGAAGCAAAGAGATGCGAGACTTGACGACTAGTTTTTGGTATTGATTTTATTTATTGTCGGGCTACTGTTCTTACTAGATGAAGTTGTGTAAATGATCAAGTTAGTTAAGTGTTTTGTTTTGAAGCGATACTTAGGTCCTATTAATAGAAGTCCATGAGTTGTCAGGTTGATCTAGTTTTGGTTAGAGGCTATTACGTGAATTAGAGTAATTATGAGTATACAACATGGTATTTTGACATTATACGTTCGTCTAGAGGAACGATGCAAACTTCGCTAAGAAGTTAATGGGGTTCTTAGAGGAAACTTATAGTGTGAGTGGTGCTTATTCGATAAACTACAATAATCGCTGATTGTGGATCGTTGATATAACAAAGGAAAGGTTTTAGACTTTTTTTTCTTACGTGTGCTCCTGGTGAGAGAAGTGGCCCAAAGTAGACTCATTGTAGAAGCTTTGAATTGCCATTATTGCTATTTGCATATTAAACGTTCCAGATGTGAGTTTCAAATGGTAGTGCTTCACTACTTGGCTTTTGTTGGAGATGGATGTATAAAGGTTATTCAAGGGTGGATAAAGTGCAGGACGTGCAAAGGTTGTATTGTTTCAGGACAGGGAAGGATAAAGTGTGTTAATTTGGATAGATATTATGATGGTCTGGAGAACAGCTCCAAACAGCAATAGGTATGTATTCGTAAAGTGACATTTGAACAACTATACTTATGAGGTTTATCATGTGAAGTGACTTGATTAGCTTGTTGTGGATTCCAAGGATGATTGTAATTTGGTGTGTTAATAACAGGTTGATTCTATATGTGGGAGTACTGGATGATTTTGGAAACAATATAGCATATGGTTGAAAGGACCAATGGCTTTTTCTATAGTTTGTTTGACATTGAGGAATTTAGGAGAGGTCGTATGTCATACTTGGCAATTTTAACACTATATACTATGTAAGATTCTTTAGGTGTGCTATAGAAGTCAATCTCACTGCGTTGGAAAGAATTTGCAAAAATTTAATTCAATTTGTTATGTTTGTGAATACCATACTGATTGAGTATTGATTTGAAGACACGATACAATGGATAATAGTGTTATGTATAACAGAGGATTTGCTTAAGATTCATAGGAAAGTTTGATGTTTTTGATATTATATAGACCAGATATTGTATATGGCGGTTTATGGGTTAGATGATGGTAGATATAATAATCAGTCAAGTCTGATAATCATGAGCATTGGCTTTTGTGCTGCTATCGTCAGATTGTTGATGCCGTAAATTTACAGAGAGGGAAATCAAGTTGGGGGCTAGCACTATATCTTGAGAGACGAGCCTAGTGTTCAGAGTGTAATTGTGACGCAATTGGGATGTCCGAAAATGAGGAAATTAATCTTATAGTTTGGTCTCTTCGTTGTTTACAACTTGTAGTAAGGTTTGCTAGTACTATTGGGAAAGTAATGCAATAAACTATGTATGCTGAAATACAGGAATATCATGAATTCATTTGCTTAGAATGGCTAAGTCAGGTAGGCGATGGCTAGAGGAGCTGCGAGTCTGACATCCATTTTGGGGGAAGCTGGCGCCCAAATAATCGTATTTGTTCATGGTCGTTGTGAGTTTCAAGCTGAATTGGGAGGATGCGAAAGCATTGCGATTCCTTAGCTAATCGAAGGAGAAAACATTTGGTTGAGCCGCATGGAATATGTGGGGAAACTCTGAAGGAGAGGTAATGTATATGTGTACTAAGTATTGAGTATCGTAAAAACTGAAAGGAATTTGAGATCGCGTGTTCCAAAGGAAATATGATAGAAAATAATTGGTTTCGTGACCGTCAGAACGGGAATGAGGGTTCTTAAAGCCTATGTGATTTGAGTATCGTGTGGTGATGTGATACTATAACTGGATTGTTGAATTCAAGTTTTAATGTAGGGTCAAAAGTATAGTCATGGAGTAGTACTTCAGTTGTGCTAGGAAGATTGCGCTGAATAAAAGTAATGTAGATATTTCATTATGCTACTTCAAAGGATGAAGCATGTTAGACTTCTCTAAGTTAATAAAGGTCTAGGAGGTGGTTTGTGTGGATGCAAGCTGAATGAATCAGTGACGTATGAAATAGAAGTGTTTGGGAGCAAAAAATTTGTCTCATATCGTGGAGAGTCGGTATACTGGCTTTAAGGCTTTATAAGATGTTCTGAGAGTGCATGTCATCCAGTAAATAAGTAGGATTTGCTGGGACAAATTATAGTACATGTGTGTGCGAAACTTGTTAGGTTTTTCTATTGAGCAGAAAGTGTAAAATCTTGAGGAATGCTGATTATGCAGACTATTGATGAAATTTGTCTGGATGATGCAGGATCGGTAAGGACCGAAGGCTAAACAGGATGGTTGTAGATAACATTTGCTAAAATTGGGGTGTATTCATCTCTATAAGATCATTATTAAAGATCATTTAAGATCATTTAGTCTCAATGTCAGCTGCATTATTTTCCATCCAAATTTGTATCGTTTTATATTATATTGATAAATGTGGAGTGGAATCGTTGGGAGTTGTAATCCATATATTTCTGTTAGAGACGTAATTGTATATAAAGTTTCGCAGTTTGTTTGGTGTTGATGACACTTTTGTTCATATATGGTTAGGGGAAGTGTACCCGCTGGTTAATAGTTGTGAGAAGCTGTTGTTTGTTTGACTTGCAAAGGCTTGGCGCATCATCTGTGTAGACGCGAATTCATCTTTTTGTAGTTGACAGTTGAAAATGACGGGTCTCCGGCAACCGGTCCGTGGAGAAGAACGTAGTTAGTATCGCTGACATAGTCGGTAAATGGTGCTTGTTGTGTGTGTGGGGTGTATTGTGTTTTGTTCGTTTTTCTTACTTTCACTTTCAAGATAAAGTATTATTATGGTAATCACTGGGCAGTTGTATTTACTTTAGTTCGAATTGTATTATTTGTAGATTTCTTTTTAAAGTTAAATAATGTGATTTAGGAGATTTATGATAGATCTATGCATGCATAGGATATTGTTTGTCTCTCAATTAGTTCTTGTTTTAATTATATGAATAATATCTTGACATTGACCGTCTTTGCTTTAACAGCTTATTTATTAGTGAATTCTTATCAGAGTTTGTAGTAGATAATATATGCACAAAACTCCATGCTGGGCTTATCAATAAATAAACGGTCTGCCTTCTGTTTACTTCTTGGCATTGTCTAATTCCATAGTACGAGATTTTATCGTTTGCAGTAGAATTCCTGATTTAGGGTAATATTTACAGTTCGTGTAGTCTGGGTCCTTGCTGTGGACGGATATTTGATGATTAAATTTGTTTTCAACTGTGATGTTATGATGTAAGGTGCAATGAGGTGCTGCATTTAAGGAGGAAGTTGATTTCGATCTCAATCAGACGACATTTGCTAGATTAGTTTGTCTTTTTATTGATGTTGCGATTTATACCCGGTAAGTTTTATTCTGTAGATTATTTTACATACCGTGAGTTTCAGTAGATCGCTAGATAATATTCATGTATGAATATAGAGAAAGATAGTATAATCGGTTGTGTCGAGGTTAATGTTAAAACTAGTGTCGACTTTTCTTTGCTATAATCGGTGGTGGTGCGCTTCTGTACAAGTGGATGCTAATATTGTTGATTATTCATTCTCCGATTATATGGTAGGGATGATCTAGGTACAGTTCATTGTGTTTGTGATACATTTTGCTAATATATTATAGAAACCGTATTTGCTGAGAGTGGATATTGAGTTCAGTGTGAATTTATGTGTATATGACTAGTTGTAGGTTTATAATATGAAGTGTATGTTATTTATTACATTGAGATGCATTCTTTTTGGGACATCCGCAAACAAAATTGATGACTTAATTTCTTCTTACATAAATTATAAAGTATTGATTTGCATCGGGGGGCGCTTCTGCGATCAGACTACCCGTTCCGAGGGATTGGGTACAATACGGTTGAGACGGTTTAGTGTGAAGGAACTTAGGGGCATGGTTCAGGTGGAGGCTTGACTTTTTAGGGTAAAATTGACATTAATTCGGAAGGACATCTCGAGGATGGTCATGTTGAGAATAAATGCGAGCTCTCTTAAGGTGGTCATTGTCGCCAATTAAAATAATAAAAATTGTATACCACTTAGTCTGATTTTGAGGGGTGTGACTTAAAACCATTTAATCAAAAACAATATACAAGTTATGGAGTATTTCAATTTCCTCATTATCCTCTTTTGTTGGTGTTGATCTGATGGGACGCAGACTGGTGATTATCGAATAGTGTTAGTTTGTCGGACGTTTAAGGGCTGTCTTATGGTGTAAAATGAGCCGACCTTTTTCTCATCTTAATCTTGACAAAAATCTTTTCAGCTTGTCTGTTTGTATCGCAATGTTAATTTGATGTATGAATATCAGGGTGCATGGTTGGGAATAAAGGTTGATAGTATGTTTCTAATCTTCTCTTATTTTAATTTCTATTTTGTTCTAGTAGTATTGTACTATATATATATGCAGATATGGTTTATATGATATTTTATTATATAATGAATTATATGGCAATATGGCAAATATAGATTGATATATTGCCTATTGTTTGTTATCTATTTGTTTAGATAGTGAAGGGAAGCGTAGATATAGCTGAACAAAATAAATATCTTATAAAGTAAAGATAAACCTAGAAATATCAGTATAAAAGTTAATAATGAATTCAGTTTCAAGATTTTAAAGAGGGATTAATATAAATTGTAATTCATGTGTGGTCTGGTATGATAGGTATGTTAGTCTCTAACTCATCTCTGGGGTATATGGTACGATCATATATGTGTTTACATGGCAGATTAAATGGAATATTGCATAGATAGATCTCTATAGTTTCCCCTAGAATTCACGCTACAGATCTAAGTATCTCAATGATGTTTTGACTTCATACAAAAGTGGAGCTTGAATAGTAAAATCGAGATGAGTATATATATTAAGCCTCACCGCTATTTATAAGGGGAGTCCTAAAAAGAATTCTGGGAGTATTAGAAAATAGTAATGAACAAGGATTGGACAGAACGAAGTTGCATAAATGATAAAGACCAATATATATATATATAAGGTTTTAATATTAAACTCAAAGTATATATATATGAATAGTTTATTAGATAAGCATAAGTATTCTTGGTATTAATATATATATAGGCTTTATTTCTTATCTAATATATAATACTATATGTATATTTATGTGTATTACAAATTCTCTTATATATACTATATAGTATTATGTGTATATGTAAAGATGATTATTATTATATTTACTATTTTATATTATTTATATATATTATTTATTGTTTTATTTATTATCATCAAATTATCAAAACTATTTTCTCAATCGAAGACTAATTATGGTAGGCCGTATACTCAACCAGAAGGCATAAAGCGCATGCAAAATGATAATAGCGCGGGCATGGAGGGGCTGGCACCCGAACGGGTGCGCGAGCACATCTAAACTGAATGTGGCTGCTTAGACTGTACAGGGGGGCTCGGCATATTCTTCTCCGGGTACGATGAGCTAATCAACTGTGTATAGTTAGTGAAATCGTTGAGCAAACACGCTATCGGGGGGTTGGAAATCTGTCGGTATAACGTGGATTTTATTATCTCAATATAGCTGGCATTAGATGGCAACTACAAGATGGTTTCGCATTTTGTCAATTGCATATCTCCATTCGATGACTGATTAGACATAGTTAGCACATATGTTAATTTCTTCCCGTACAGTATAGATATGTTTACAACCTGTGCAAGCTTTCTAGTTAATAGTCAGTGTCAACGTCAGGACGAGATATAACCAATACAAGTAAGATTTCTTCTATTCATCATAAATGGACTAACGAATGTCTGTCCAATCAATAGGAAAATCGCAACCATATCAAGTTCTGTATGTACTTTCTTGTAAGGGCCTGAGACAAGAATCCTACAATGAGAATAAATGGTAATAAGTAAATATAAGTGCTACAATAGCAGACATGCATGTCAACTAGACTATTAAGGAAGGATTCATTTCTGCATTACAACATCTTCTGAGCTGCAATAAACTGCTAAAGACCACACACCGAAATAATAGTAGTAGAAATCCAATCCATCCTTACTGGATAGCAATCAGTAATGTAGGACTCGTTGCTATCCATGCTCACAATCAGTGTCAATGTATCGTTACCTATTTAAAACTTATAGTAACTAGTGTCTATTGCGCGATTTGTCTGATGACGTTCTCAAGTATCACGTGTGGAGTCTAACTTGGCAGTATCAGCAGACAGTACATGACACATAAATAATAAGTATTTAGTAATAAGGTACCTAAGTATATTTGAACCCTACAAAAACACATTTTCTACTAGGACTGAGAAAGGTGAAACTTTCCTTTTGTGAGAAGGTGTCAAGAGATATCAATTCTTCTTACATACGAGAGGACATGCCTAATCACGAAACGCACTCTCCTCCTTCCCGTATAGGCTCAGATTATGGAACCTTTACCATAGTTACGGTTCGAGCTTTATAGGCAGCATTCTTACATAGATTAACTCGACACTATTATAAGAGTTCATATAGTAGTAACCATTTCAGGGATAGGACACATATGAATGTACATTCAGAATCCTCCACTCCATTAGGAGCCGTCAGAGACTAATCACCACTAACAGTTAAGGCAAATCTTCTTTCTGATATCACATTTGATGGTTGTGCAATTGTTGAATGAATTTGGAATATTCGCTGGGGTTATTTAGGATGTTATATTTTTCATGACGGATTCTTAAATAGTGGAAAGATTTTCTAATAAGTATTTTATATACGTCTTAGAATATAATTGATTCTTCTAGGAGTTTAAACGCTATTTTCACTTAGTCCGATTCTGAATTTAATTCATACCCTTAGATAGTATACACTTTATCTGCGTTGTCGCGTATAATGGGCGGTCGTCTCTAGAGATAAAAGTGGGTGAAAGTATTAAACGTATTTCGTGATTCGTGGAGTTTTTTTGACCTACACAAACAGAATCACAAGAATTTCTTCAAAGTACGCGGGCATAAGAACAACAAAAATCAAAGACATTGTCATAGCTCAGTATCTTTCTTACATCTAATTACGCATAAAGTATAATAGTATTCAAGCATAATGTCTAAGAATGAATCAGCTTAAGAGGTGTACTTATATTGCATTCGCTGTAGTATAAAATCGATGTTTCATAAACAGCTTGTGTATTAGTGAGTTTCTGTCATGTAAGATTCGCAATTTGACGCGCAAGAACCAAGCCGAATCTATGGCATTGTCTGTGAATGACTCAGAGCTGCCAAACACAACAATGGATGGGGTTAGAGTGAGCCAGTCTCCTCATGTCTAAGTTCGCTGCGCTCGAAGCAAGTGGAAAATCTTGGATTTGTTGACCTGGAAAGGTTCCAGATAGATCTGTTTTATTTAATGTTCCTCCGTCGTTAACTGGGTGGTGCTGATGTATGAAAAGCTGAATATTCTTTTATTAAGGTATAGGCTCGCATTTTAATTCAGGCATGAATCGATTTAAGCCTCACAAGATTCTAAACGCTCGCGGTGAGAAGGAGAAAAAATTCTGGCTATCTTGGTGTTTAATGTAGTTGTATCATTTTCCGGATGTATTCTCGCTTGGTATAATCTGAGTTGTGGTTGGGAAGGTAAGTCGTCGAAATCCGAAAATAGTTAGTAACTGATGCATAAGTAGTTGATACAACATTCAATAGACACAATGATTAATGAGAAGGTGTTAAAGCTAAAGCGATAGCCTTAGTTCTGTGAAGTAGCATACTGGCGGTAAAGAGATGGATGTAGTACTCTGATGGGGAGTTAATATTGGATATAATTCTATTGAGTATTGACGTAGTGTAATTGTGGCATATGAATTCCCAGTAAACATGGAAAGTCTCTCTCTTAAGTGTTTAACTGTATCTCGAATGCTTGGTATTTTCTCTGCAATAGAGTGGTTGTAATACTAATGGAATGAATAAAATTACTACAGAAAACTATTGTATAGGGAGTAAAATGAATAGACTAATTCGTTTGTTAGAGTATATATGATAATAAATAGAGGGGACGGGACAAGTAGCCAAGATTAAGACAAGTTTAAATTAGAGTAGTTTAGGGTATTAAATGGTATATTAGTATATAAAATTGATAATAGCTGTAAGTAATACATAATTATTATATTATTTTGACTCTGTTAATACTAGATATTAATATAATTTAATTAATGTTACATAATGGAATATTCTATTATAATTCGTAATTATGGGGAAAATTCTCTAATTAGTATTATATTGACAGTACGTTTAGCTCAGATAATTGCTTAACGTATTGTCAGTCATGATGACTAATGATAGATGGTGTTTTTATTTTGCATACAAATTGTAGCACGCTGAATTGTTCAGATGCTAACAATGGCGGGGCCCGCAAGTCGGGGGGGTGGCGGCCGACTTTTTTATGGCGGAGACCCTCACGTCGTGCTCCCCCCGCCTCTCTCCTCCCCCTCCCACTAATCTCCGCTAAGTCTGGGAATAAATCTTCGGTTGTGTGCGACTCGATCAAATCTGAGACTTAGCTCGGTGTGCTAAAAAGGCCGGGGTTAGTCGGATCTAAAAGGAACTGTCTATATAAAAATGCTGGTATATTTTCGAACTCTTCACTGGAGGGGTTGAAACTACACGTGATACCGGTGGCTTAGCTCACATACTACAACATCGCAGATACAAATGGTTTCATAGTCTTGTAATTGACACTTTGTATATTTTCAATGTAAGATGATTATTTCAGTCATATTACTAATCATTATCACTTTGAGACATGACAATATTAAAGTAATTTGTTATTAATTGAATTAATATATTAATTGTGAAGCCTTTCAAAATCTTTTGAATATTTATTTTTTGGTTTTTTGATTTTTCCTTTGGCATACTAAATAACGGGATTTGATTATGACTTGATTATTAAGTCAATGTAAGATCGATGTAAATTCGAGCTGGAACGTAGCACTATATTGGTTTTCAAATCTGTTTGTATGTTAAATCAAGTTGTGTTTTTGATACTTTGTAATAATGTGTTTAATTTATATTTGGATCGAATTATTCTTTTTCTCTTTTGAATATAAATTGACATACGATAGGTGTAGGTACGTGGTCGACCGGGTATAAGCGGAATTGCGGGGGCGTGATCATTGGGTATTAAATACGGATATCTATGGATTTGACGTTGGCTTAGAGCCGTATTGGAAGGCGATTGCAGGTAGTGGGTTAGTGGGAGTGTTGTGGTGTCATGAGTTTGGGAATGTTAGCCACTGGTTTATGTAACTTCTACAACGCAAAAATCCTAGTGCTATGGGTTAGTGCACTGGAGTGTCGCTCGAGAGAAGTTGGTTGAGTGCCAATCAATGCCGCTCAGTCAAAGAGTCCATACCGTCGTCTGGTTCATCGAGACTGGTACTGATTTGAATCAGTATCCGCCAATCCGCTGCATGTTAGCGTGGCCTGTAACTTTCGGTATCTCATTGTAGGTTCCTATGTAATCATTTAACGAGTTAAATAGTGATGCTGCACACCTCTAGGCAAGTTAAGATCAATATTTTTTTACGGACTTTTAAATAGTGTATTACTTTACGTGGGTATATAATAGAAAATTAAGCACGCAAACGAGAGTTCTAACATGGAAAGATCTATGGACCTCAGTTCATGTGTTGGGGTCAGTGATAAGCAGTGTTGTGACTCATAGAATAAATCAGGGTTACGTGCTAGCCATAGAATTGATCGATGATCGTGAAGTGATTGAAATCTGGAGGCATTAATTTTCTCGTTTCTGGTTTTATAAGCAGTTATTTATATTGTTCAAGTGTTGCTGATATGTAGGACAGCATGAATCAATTAGAATGATCAAGGTATTAAATTGTTATAACTGTAATGTGACTATATGGGATGTTAATGTCTATTGTAGTCTTATTTCAAGATTGTCTTCGTGCTTTATATCAAAACTATCATTGTGTAAATGTAAAATATATAAATGGGAGAGAATGTCATATCTTATAGTATCTGAATGTCTATGGACGAACGATATACGGATTGGTATAAGGAATAGTTTTGATAATCATATGTGCTAATGATAAGTTGTGACAAGCTGTGGGATGATAGATAATAAGATAAAATTGTTAAGATGATTGAATAGATATCTTTAGATAAATGACGGTTTGATAAAATCTCTTTTAATACATTATTTTATCTTGAGTTAGGTTTAAACCAGTCGAAGCTTCTGACTGTTGTGTTACTTGTAAAATTAAATTTAGAATTTCGTGATATTAATTTATTTTTCTCCTATATATTGTTACAACAGATTAAAGAAGAAACGAATAGAGAGAGCATTGGTAGGTGATGGGGAGGTGTGAATTTCAGAAATATGATAATTTGAAAATATTTGTTGGATCTTTTTATGATGTTTTTTTCAAGGAGTTGGCGTGTAAGAGTAACAGAGATGTTTGAGACTAGAACATATAGTAATTAGTAGTGATGATATTACGGTAGTGTTATTGGTTTTTCTTAGAAGTTGTTTTTTTTTTATATATTTATTTATGTATAGTGGATTTAAGTTTTTATTATATTCTTTTGCTGTGGTTAGATTGTGTATTACGGCAAGTTGAGGGGTGTAAGTTGAATAGACGTGTTGTGCGCATAGTTTCACAAATGAGTACTCGCGAGCGGTACGTATTTTTATAATGAGATAGAATGTTATTCATTGGTGCACGTAGGAGGTAGAAATTTCGATTGGAGATGGACAAATGCGTGAAGAAAGAATAGAGTCGATGAGCTTGTAGAATGCAGATAAGTTTAATCGAGGGTGGTCTGGTCGATATATATCTGGATAATTGGATTCTGCGGTGTATTAGATGTCGTTATATAGGAAAGTGGTTGGTATTTGTAGTGGGATAGAGAAAGGCAATATATCTGGCGAGTTGATTTTGTTGGCTGATTGATTCGCCTGCCGCAATGGATACTTTTCGTGGTGATTTTGCTTGGATTGTAGCGTGTGAGAGTACGTGCACCATAAAACTCGGCATTCTATTATTTAACGATTGCGGAGATGATATATGTTTGCTTGCTTCCAGTCTCCCAAGAGATTGGAGTGATTTCTTTAGTGATGGAGTTTCAAAGAAGAGTGTAAGTAATACTGTATTACGGGAATGTATATCTTTTAGTTGTATTTGAATATTTTTAGTATTTTTTATTGTATTGATTTATTGTCGTGATATAATATATCTTGTATTAATGGATATATCGGTGCTGAGAGAACGTGAGGTCGTAGAAGTCAAGAATACATATCCGTTGAGGGAGGCTAAATGACTGGCTAAAATGTGACTATCAGGGGAAATATGAGATGAAAGTTGTTGTGTGACATAATTGTAATGTATAATCTTTAATGATTGAGATGCAAATATATTTTGTTGATTTTTTGTGTAGAGTGGGGTGATAAGAGTTCGATTGTATAATTATTTAAAACTGATATGGACATTTTAAGTAAGAAAATAATGAAATCAGGAAAAATATATTATACTAGTTAATAAAAGAATATTTTTGTGTTCTTTCTTTGACTATTAGTTTTTTGTTTCTAGTTTTCTAAATTAAGATTAATTCTAGATTTAATGCTATGATTATGTAATTTCAACTTTTTGCTCAGTAGTTAAAGCATGATCTTGGTATTCTAAGTCGATATGAATATATGCAGAGAATTTCCGAGTTTTAAGTGAATATTTATCAGAGTGGAAATAATAAATACTAGAGTTTTATTGTGTGCGGTTCGGAGACAGTGTTTTTCTAGGTAAGGAAGAGCAATTTTATTCATATGGATAGATGCGCTTGATGAGATATTATTGGGGAGCTGGTTTTGGAAGCAGGTAGCTTTGCAGTTAGCGTTGGTAGAGAGCGATAGTTCGTGGCATGTGAGACGAAGTCAAGTGGTATATGATGAATTCATTCGGGAGGAGTAGGAAACGCAGAAGTTTTTTCGATAGATCTTATATTTTTTGCGTACTAAGGGAAGTGACTCGTTTTCTCCGTTGAGATGTTAAGTAGACGATGGGGGATACGGAATGCATATTATGAATAGTATGAACGTTGTTTGAATTGTCATAGATTGAAATTGATTTAAGATCTTGTTTACTGTCTATAGATGTTTTTGTTTATTTATTTATATATTTTTCTATAATATTATTTGATTTGTATTTATGAATTAAAAGAATTTCTAGTTGTGATTGAAAATGAGATAAGTGACTTGAAATGATGTTGTATTGTTATTTTTTATTGTATATTATTATTTAGTATTAGGAAGTGTAATAGCTAATTTTTATATTAATAGTGATGAAGAATTGGCTAAAGGGCTTTATGCAGGGTAGAGTAGATGGAGGGTATATAGTAAATGATAAGGGGCTTTGAGGTTTATAATTTATTTTTGAGGTTTGTTGATTTGGCGGGGATGGGAAGTTGTTTGTTGATATTTTAAAGTAAAGAAGAAATTTCCAAGTATAATAGTGTTTCGTATTATCTTATGTAGTTTAAGAGGGTTTTCAGCTTCTATAATGAGTAGTATCTGAAAGGTGTCGTTTACCCGCTAGGATTTTGATTTTCTATTATTTGAATTCATTGGATGGAAAGATTGATTACAATGAAAAAGGTAGTGGCTGATATTTATCTATAGTATTTGATTTTTGATAGAGATTCAATGGAAAGTCGGGTTTTTTTTACATCGGTGATTGGTCGTTGTTGTTAATTTGTTATTATTATAGGACATTGCTAGTCTGTTCTGATGGGAGTTTTTTTTATTAACAACAGGATTTTCTATAATTTTGTTTTTTGATAAAAGGTGATTGTAGAGTGTGCTTGAGTACAAATATTTGAATCATGCTCGTTTTGTTCGAAATGGGGTGGTGATGCATGTGAGATTTATTTTCAGTTTTATATTATTGTAGGTTTTATGTTGAATATGGGATTGGACTTAGTTAGGAAGTTTATTTTTTGTAGGAAGAGATGATGAGTATTGATTTATTTGGCCGGCAAATGAAGGTCGATTAGTGAGAGATCCATAATTGAAGGTAGATTGTATAATAAAGCGAAGAAATAGCAAAACGATATCTAAGATGAGATTTAAGACTGTATTATTTTTTTCATTTAGGAAATTGCAGAAATATAGTAGTATAGTTTATGATGTGAGTTATAATTCAAATTAGGAATTGAGTTTGAAGCTTAAGGGATTAATTAGTTGTTAATGTTGAGAGTGTTACCTGTTGTGGATCCTGGATAATTATTGGCTTGTTTCTATTTGGGAATGTTCTTGAAGAGACGTAGGAGGAAAAGTTCGGTCAGAACATGGGAGACGAGAAGTTGTGCGGAACACATCTGTCTATTGAAGTTCGGTCGGCTCATCAAAAATGCTATGTGGGTGGAATGGTTGAGGAGATTGAGTAAGTTAGAAAGGATAACTGAAGATGGAATTATGGGTAGAGTCTTTCAAAGGGAGAATGATTGTATTTATGCTTTGGGAGGAATTTTTTCAGAGAACGAGGAGTGAGATGGTTGGAGATGACTTTTTTTGTAGGTTATGGAGGTACTGGTCTAGGAAGGATTCCAAGAATGTTGGAGCATGTTGCTTTGCTTTAGGGATTGGTTTGAGAAGTGGTATCTGTAGGGATTGGATGGTTCTATGATGATACTCTCATAAGATTGGTTGTTGATGTTTTGAAGATTTTGGTGAGTGGATGGCCGTGAGAGAAGCATAGGACCGGTATGTTTGTCGCATTGGTTGTGGCTTAGAGAATTTTCGTTGTAGTGCTGGGGAGAACATCTTATGATATCTGTGAAAATGTATTTTGCTTGAGTGGGGTGAGATTGCATCGGGGATATTGTTTAGGGACGCTATGATAGAGATGCCGAAGAATATGGCGCGGTTGTGGCGGGTTATGTAGCGGGAGAATATTTGGCGTGGGATTGTTCGCTGATTGAAGATGTTGTAATGGGTGTTTTTGTGTAAGATGAGGGTTTTATGTAGGTAATCGTAGCCGAAAGATGTTGTGCTGGTTCTGTAGGGGAAATCGGTAGATCCGAAGGTGATATTCAATGGATATTTTTTGGGTTGGCGGTAGAAGAATTCTATAGACGTCGAAGTTGGTGGTAATGAGCTGTTCTGTTGAATGAAGTAGAGCAATACTGTTGTTATCGGGGATCGTTGAGGAATATCGTCCTAGTGATGGTTGCTGTAGTCTACTAGATATTAGTGTTATGACGACCGCGTAGTGGAAGTGTTCCATAAGAGTAATAGTGATAGAAGATACGTCGGTTGGTTCTTGGAGTTTTGGTGTAGAGTATTTTAGATTTTTTTTTTTTAAGGGTTAAATGGATGAACGTTTAAAATTTGATGGGAGTTGGGTCTGTACGGGGGTGGGTCGACTGTATGAAAGCGTTATGCTTATTGTTGAAAGCGTCGCTAAAAGTTGGAAATATGTGGGTTACTAGAATTTGAGAAAAAGCGAAAATGCAAATTATTAATGTGTGGTGAGAATAGAGATAGGATTTTGTCGGTGTATATTATTTTTACGAGGCTTTTTCATATTTTATTAGTGCTATTTCTGTTTCTGATAGATATAAGAGAGATATTTTTAAAGTGATCAATGTTTATACGTGGTTGATTTCTTCTTTGGTTACTAGAATATATCAGTTTACTGGTGTGATTATACTGCTCTTTGTGTGTGACCAGATATTGTTTGTTGATTTTCGTTTATGAGTTTCTTGTATTTTCATAGAGATGATGTGCTTATAGGCGATGAGGTGTTTTATGGTATGAATGTTGTTTTTTTGTATGGGTAGTGGGATAGAGCTTTCGAAAATAATACGCTGAAATATTATTACAGGCTTAAATTTCAGGAATTCTGGTGACAGGAATCTTGAACTGTGTTGGAAATTTTTTAAGAACTCATAGAACCTTGATATAGGGAAGCGATAGGGTTGTATAGTGCTGGAGGCTTTAGGAGAATGTTCAGGGTTTGAGTGGGGGAGAATTGGGAATCCATGAAAAGGTAGTGAGTATAAAAATATGCAGGGGAGAGGTAATATATACAGGCGTATATACGCACGGGTTTGGCGGACGCTTATTAAGGAGGATGATATTTTAGTGCGTGAGTCGTATGATATAGTCGCGACAAAATACGTTCAGTCTAGTCTTGTTGGTTCCCGTTCTAGAGGATTTGGTATTATTTGTATGTCACGAGCTCTATATGATCTTTCTTTTGGTAAATCCATTCGGAAGAATTATAGTCGCGCGATTGCGTGGATTTCAGAGTACGTGGAGTGCGGTAGCTTTTGTAGGGCGAATATGGAGTGTGGCTAGGTTTGCTTCTGGTAGTACTCGCAGCGATATGACAGATTGTATCTTGATATTCAGGTCATAGGAATTAGATGACTATTTAGTAGATGTGATGTGATGGAAGGGTTGTGGTACGAACTGGTGGGCAAATGTATTTTTACTAATTTGTAAATTAAAAATATGTGGGTGGAAGTGGTTAATTTCCTATTTGTCATTTTGGAGTTATTCTTATTTTTGCTGTGTTGGTATATTGGGTTTTTGTGTTAGTGTATCAAGTTTCATTGATAGAACTAATCGAGCGGTTTTCAACTTGTAAGTAACTGATTTTCTATTCTGGTGTTTTGTGTGGTGAGGATAGACCTGGCGAATGAGTCAACTATTGGGGGCGATAAGTGTCATCATTTTTAGCTATTCGGTTGGGTTCTCGTAGTGTTTTTTATAAGATCTGAATCTTTTAGGTGAGGGGTCGTTATGGATCTTGTATGGGTCAGGAGGTTGAGAGGACTGTAGAAATTAGCATCCAAAGGGGTGAAAGATTATCTTTCGGTTTTTTTATGATCTTTACTGAATTAACAGTATTGGTGGTTTTTGTTGTTTATGAGAAGATTTTCAGGGTAAGGGGGAGACGGCTGGTTGTTAGTGTTGGAGATTTGGAGATAATCGGAGGGTGTTATGGATAGGTTGTTGTATTTGGTGGAATTGGCATATTTATAACTTTGGCATGGGTCAGTGGGACTTGGTTTGTGGTGTGGTTTGCGGGGCTTATTGTGTCAGATTGTATTACATAGGTTGTTTACTCTCTGCGCTATTTGTTAGGTGTGTTATTTGTATTCTAGTTTGTATATATGTTTGGTTAAGTATATAAACTAAGCGTGACTGGAGTGAGTATATAATTTATGGGGAATCACTGGACTTAAACTAGATTAAAGTGACTTAGCAAGCTCGGATTTTTTGTTCTTGCTGAGACGTTTTTGGAGAGGTTTTAGATTGAAGCAAAGAGTGGTCACAATTCTAGGGTGAGGGAGTAGGCTTTGTCATAAAGAAGGGATCTTTGTAGTTAGATTTTTAGGGGTTGAGTGTAGTTGGGTATGCTTTATTAGTATGGGTGTTCTAAAAACCGGAGCATGTTTTTGGGGGAGATAGATCTGAAGTTATGGTTTATTGGAATTTGTAACGGTTCTGGGTTGGAACTAGAAGGAGTCATAGAATGATTGTTAGAATTGCGGTTAGGGGAGTGCTGAAAGGACGTACTTAGGCAGGTACATAGAGGGACGTGGAATGGATGAGTTTGAGTGCCTCGAGTTGATTTCATCCATGTTTTCTCTAAATAACTGTAGGTTGGGGACTGGTTTACTGAAATGCAGTTTTTGGGTTCTAGTACTGTGGGGGCCATTATTTGGCTAGGCGTAGTTCCCATTTGGTTTTCGATTTCTTGGATTCGTGCGTGGCGTTTGTGGATGACAGGGCGTTGTTGTGGCAGCGTGGCTGAGTACTGATACGAAGGAAGCTTAGTAAAGGATGATGGCGATGTTTGAACGGTTCAATCTGCACTCACGTGGTCGGGAGTGTATATGTTGGTTTACTTAGGCACAAGGGGCAGATATTCTTAGGGTAAGGGTTAATGAGATATGGCACGGCTTGTCTTTTGTTTAATTTTTATGTATTGATATTTCTTTGTTCGATTTGGTGGTAGGTAGAGATATGGACATTGCGGTTCTAGGTATTTAAGCACGATGCCAACTACTCTAATCAACAGTTTGTTAGGTTGAGAGAATCAAAGGTGAGAGAGGGTGCATCGGGGATGATTATCCGGCAAAGTTTATGGTGGAGTTCGTAGGGAGCTTTATAAGAAGCTTCGGGTGTAATTCATACCATGCATCCAACGTCTAATATGATTGAATTTGTTTGGTCATTTTGCATTGTTAGTATCCCGAATGGAATGGTTGTATAGTCCATCACAGTTATGCGATGAAATGGTGTTGAGTTGTTAGAGCATTGATATTGTGTGGTCTCGATATGGGGATGTTCTATGCTCGTAGATGGTATTATGTATAATTAAGGAGGTGTGGATGTACTTACTGATTATTAGGTTGTCGCGATTTGTGTATTAATTTGATAATTCGTATGTTCATTATGAAAGATTGGCTGGAATCTTTCCCGGAGATCGAGTGTCTGTGCACGTGTTTGAACTTATGGAAATAGTAATAGATGAGAGATTAGAGGATGGGTGTCTAATGTACATGGTCATAGTATCGTAGCCTATAGCGAGGGGATGATAAAGTTGTCATTAGTTCGTTGAGTGATCGGAAAATTGTGAGCTCAGACTGTGCGACTTTTTCAGGTCGGAATTTGGTCAGTTTCGTTTGTTGTACTCTTTAACCAGTTGGAAGTCTGAGTATGAATATACGCTTGAGTATGGGATGTTTTTTGCTATGTGCATTGTAAGTATTGATCGCTATTGAGTAGAAATCGGACCAGATGTGTTTTGAGTAGTCCTCTAGATGGTCAATGGTGTAAGTACAATATGTATTTTCGGGTAATATATGGATGGATTGTTTTCTGGTGGGTATTCCTATTTCGTTCAATTTTGAATTATCTTTTGGTTCAGATCTTTTAACTGTGGAAAATATATAACTACACAAGACCGGAGATCATTGGCTTTGGTGGTTTGTGCGATGTATGATCAATGAAAGTCAAATAAATGCCGAAAATTGAGAGAGGTGTGGTTGAGATTCCATTGTTGGACTTGATTGAATACAAGTATGCAATGAGAAATTTGCGGAAATTCTGTTTATTGATCGAAACTGTGTAAAGTATAAGAGGTAGTTTTGGGATATCTAATAAATAAAATTATCGTTTAATCAATAGTATGTGACTCTGTTGTGTAGCCTTATTGAAAACAGTGCAAAGGTGCATCTTCTTTTCTATTAAGGAACAAAGAATATGGTGCTTGATATAAGATATAGAAAGTAGTAGATTAGAGTTCTTATTCGTATAAGGCGTAGCAATTATAAGGTAAAGGTCAGGCTCGTGCGGTTCGATTTGCAGTACCTACTGTCCAGGGCTGTCATTAATGTTTTTAACGATGGAATATCTAGCTAAGACTGCTGCGATAGTGTTTGGTCGATTTCCATATGAATTAATCAATTGGTAAATGAGTGATATCGGTCATAGGTTCTGGTCTAATTCCAAGTTATAATGAGAAGTAGTGGCACAAGACAAAACACCAATCAGAACTTATAGTCACCACTTAATCGAATAGTGAGTAGATGTATAATTATACAATATATTATAAGGTTACCTACACATTTCTTTAAAATTATAATAAGTAGGAAAGAAAGAATTTGAACAGTCGGAGAGATTCTAAACTGTAAAAACGTTAGCATCATAGGAGTATAAGCGATGTTAGTGACTAGCTGCTTAGAAACCCAAGTACCAGATGTGTGCCGATAGTAAGGGATTGGGAGAAGACAACAAGAAATGTGCTTATTAGTCAGACATTTATACTATCTGTAAGTATAGATGAATAAGTATGTTCAGCCAATGGGAAAAATCGGAGCGTTTTAATATATAGTCTAACTATCATAGATAATAGAAGAAAAATCCTTTTCTTTTAAGTATCCTTTAAATCAAGTTTTTCAGTGATCCTCGTTCTATAAATTAGTGTTCAAATTTCAAAGCATTCAATCCTGCATTGCTCGAGGGCTAGCTATTGTGGTAGTAACAAATTTGTAGACTCGTCTGCATATGAATGAACTTTTTGGTTCGCGGATATAAAAGATGAGAATGAGCGTAGCGTGAAGATATATGGATGTAGAGATTCTGATAATGGTCATATGTAAATTTTTGTTACTTGATATTTGACAATCTAAGACCAGAGTGTTGCATAACGATTCTCGAGTATCTATTTTTGTTTTTTTGTGAGGTCGAGAATCAACTGATTTGTTCAAAGAATGTGTTGCACTTTCTTTCGCGTGATCAGATATATTATATTGATAATACGGTAGAAGCATATTTAGTTCATGAGAAGTGATAGGATGTAGTGTATATGAAGGGGGCTCTAGTTTCGTGGCTGAAGAAAGTATCAGAATTTATGGCCTGAAGTGAACACAGGGAATTAAAAATAGGTGAATTAACCCGGCAAGCTTGGTAGCTGATGGTCCGGGAATAGAATGTCGATGTGATTATATACGAGAAGTGGAGGCGCTGAAAGTCTGAATGCAGATATTTGCTAGGCTAAATGGCATAGATAAGGATATTAGGATATTTTACATGATGACGTCTAGATAGTATAGTAAAGTAAGGCACTAGGGATTTGGAGAGTCTCGCTGTTGATGCAAGGCACGGTGCCTAAGTTTAGTCAATGGTGCAAGGTAGGACGTGGAATCGAAAAGTGACTCAGAATAACATCCGTTTTGAGTCGAGTCAAACTAGAATGAAAATGGCAGTAAGGTGCACCGATGTAATATCAAGCTCTATAATTGGTTTGCTATTCATTTGATAAGTTATGTGAAGAGTTTACTCTTATTAAGATATATTTCTTATTAGTGTAATTAATATGATAGGATGGAAGTTGTTAAATTTGTGACGTACTGATACAATGTTGGCTTAATGCAATAAAGGTTCATGTTTACATCAGAAATGTAATAGCGTCAAGCCGAATATTAGGGTGGATGTTGGAATGAGGAATAAAGAAGTCTTTTTTATTGGCTATTGGAACGGCGGGTCTAGAGCAATAAACTAAGTATTGTGTTGTTGTAAAACTAAGAGGATGATGATGAAAGTTTTCAGGTCTATTGTTAGGAAGATAGGGTTGTAATTTATTGACAGAGATTGAGGCTGTCGGCTATCGTTGGTACTTCCCTTAGTTCGGTGGATCGGGTATTGGTGAGGATCTGGGTTTGACGCATATGAGTTTTACCATGCGGATGTTATTGATATGTTGATAAATTGTTTGGTTAGGGTGGAGAGAATGAAGCATGACCATATGATAGCCATAAGTTGGACTAAAAGGCTGGCAAGTTAATGGGATATATAGTTTATGGTCAATCTTGCATTTATTTCGATAGATGGGTGTGTAGGGTATAGTAAAAGAAAGTTCTGGAAATGTATATGAGTGCGATGTTTGGTGAGTGTGTCTTAGCAGTTGGTAGTAGTCTTGTGCGATGAGCATAAGCAGGTAAGAGTAATGTTGTGGGTAATAGTGAAGTTATTAGAGCTAAAGAGGTAGGGAAGTTTGATTGAAATGAATGGAATATGTTTGATTGAGTTAGAGCTTATGCGTCCATGCTCGGAGGATTGGGTTAAAGATTTCAATATGTGAAAGTTGTTTATCATATGACAGTAGAAATATGAATAGCTAAATGTGATGGCATATGGAGTTGCAGTTACTTGCGTTTAGTGATCAAGAGAACGGGTAATAGTGTTGGAGATCCTTTGGGAGGTGTTTATAAATAAAATGCATTGAATGCGGGATTTGAGCGGGATTATGGTTCATTGTCTGTAATGGCTAATCTGAGGTGTGGTAACGTTAGAATACTGAAGTATCCTGGTCGGATAGAATTGATAATGCTGTCAGTGGAACTGATCGTAGGAAAGTTAGATTTGTGTGTTGAGGGATATTTTTGAGAAGAAAGCGCTGGTTCTTCGTGTAGGTGTAACTGCTATAGATTCGAGATGACGCAGCGAGTGGCGGATAGATGGTTAGGTTAAAGATGAGGGGCGTTCAGCCGCTATAATGAACCAGAAAGTATATTACTGGTCGAGGCGGAGTAAAGTTCAGCGGTTGACCAATGAGGATCGATGCTGAGCTGGTTTAGTGTAAGGATAGTACATGATATTTCTTGAGCTATGAAGTTCGGGTCAAGAAAGATTGCTATGCACAATGAGAACAATATTGATAAAGGTCTCAGTATTATATGATCTAAAGTATGTGGGTAGAACAATAGACAGTGTGGGGTCTGAGAGCTTTGGTATTGGATTTAATCATAATGCTTAATCCTCTGATTTCTATGAATATTTTGTAGAAGAGAAGCATGGTTTGTGCAATTACAGAGGTAGGGTTTACTTAGCCTTTAATGTCAAGGGTCTAGTGAGAGCAGGAGCACTTTTAATCTTTAGAACGATGGATTAATAAGTTTGCATATCAAGCGTAATAAAATTAATAAAGATAAATGAGCCAGGAGAAGAGCTCATTGAGAATAAGCTGAATGACTGGAGCCTGGCTTAAGAATGTCGGAGCTTTCTTAGATTTGCGAAGTTTGTGATATGAGTTAATCCTGATCTTATATATGAAATTGACTGTTTTACCTGATGGAATATTATACGAATTGGTTGTATAAGTGTTAAATGACAGCGGTATTGGAGTGTTCTGGCATAAGGGAGCGAATAAGTTGCTTTATGGTATAACGAGAGTATGAGCATAGAAGCTTTGAAGGTTTAATACGTCATGAAACTGGAGGGTGGAATGAAGCTGATGTGGTTAATAAGCTGCGTCTAGTGGGGGGTAGCTTTGGCATAGTTATTCAGTAATGGTGTCTTGTTGTGACGAGGTTGGTTAGGCGTAGAGGGTGTTTTGTTTGAGAGAGGTGTAATGTATAGGGTATCTGAAAGATCTTGAGGAGCTAGCGTCATGGTATCGTTATGTTAATAAAATGTGAACAGTTCTGCGATTTGAGATGTGTATGATGTCGGATGATTTAGAAGATAGGTGTTGTTGAGTGTTGGTATAATTCTTAATAATGGAGATCGAGGACCAATTGAGATCAATCAATGTGGGGTACATGAGTTGGGTAATAGTGTCGTGGTATGGTAGGGGTCGAATATTATGGTGAGTACAAATAGTTTAAGATATTATAGGTGTAGAGATATTGAGATTTGATGATTGTTAGGATCTATATAGGTTTTATGGTGGCTGTATGGCATTAAGTTAAATATTTTTAGCATGATGCCATTCGTTATAATGTGAAAGTATAGGAAGTTGCATGTAATGGTGGTGTGAATATGTGACAGTATGGATTAATCGAAAAGTCAAAGTGATATATTATTGCAATTCAGAAAACGGTGTGTTTCGGAACTGGGATAATAAGTTGACAGAAGACTCGTCAATAATTATGAGGAGAGGGTGATTGTTAGGTTACGCGCATTGGAATTGGTTTGGGTACGTTGGACTGAGTCGAAGAAAGAAGTCTAGTTCTGCTAATGGTGATTCAATGGTTTCAATTTGGAAAAGAAATTTTGGAGAGCTTTGGTGGATAATGGAAGAAAGGCATTATTGAGAGAATGCATTGGGTTAAGTGTATTACTAGATTCAGCGGCATTCTGAAAGAGAGGGTTATGGTTGCGGAAGTCCCTAGTGCATTATATTTTGCATATCGGACAATTGGGATAGGTATGTGAGTAGGATCATTAGAGCTTAATTTGAAAAGTGTCAGGGGAGGATTATATAGCCAAGAATGGGAGTGACCGATGGGATAAAATTTTTGGGAGTTCTAGTGTGGTATGGTATCGAATCGGTGAGATAGATGTGTTGGTATGTAGTAGTTTGGGTTAGATTGTTTGATGAGGGGGTTGGCTTTAAAGAATTTTTTCGGGTGTTATCAAATTTGTTGGTTCGGGACAATATTGGTCTTCGGAGAATAAGGACTGCAATTTATATTGGTGACTCGGGAGTTTTCGACTTTGTTTTTTATGTCTATTCTTTATTTTTTGTAGTTTAGGTTATGTTGGGTCGATCGGGCAGTGTTGGATTATGAATAGAGTGCGGGTAATGGCTTTTTTTATATTCTACTTTTGTTTTGTTTGGTTAAGGGAAATTTTTTGTGCAACTTGTTATTCAGTGGGTATATGGAGTAATTATGTTTTATATAGAATTAAGTTTGAATTAATGATTTTTTAGATATTAGTCTGTAATTAGATTTTTTTGATATTTATTGAGATTATTTATTCATTTAGCATATTTTTTTTTAAAATGTATGTTGTATTGAAATAGGATTATTTGTTTAATGATTATAGAAGAAATGATATCCGATAATTGTGTATCTTTATCCTAGATCAGACTAAGAGAATGATGAGTCGAAAAGTGTTATGAATTTTTTGGTTTTTTTATATATTTCTTTTATTTGTTTGATATGGTATTCAGTTTTTCCTTTCAGCTGCAACCTGTTCTGCTCTTCAATCTTGATATGCGACACCAACTCTTGGAGAGTGAAATCCTTCTGCTTGTGCTTCAAGGAATGGACATAACCCTCCCACAAAGGTGGTAACTTGTCAAGAAGGCAGTTGGCTTGAAAAGTCTCACAAATCTTCATACCCTCAGCAATAATATCAGCACATAAAGTCTCATACTCATGCACTTGATCCAAAACAGATTTGTCATCAGTCATTTTAAAGCTTAACCAACGACWACAAGCATATTTCTTAGTCCCATAGTCATCAGTACCATATTTCAGTTTCAAAGCYTCCCAYATTTCCRTAGCATTCTTATACWTACTATAGATCAGATATAAAGGTCCAGTCATATAGTGCAACAACATCCCACGACAAGTCTTATTATCCTTATCAAAGTCTCTAACGGAATCAGTTGGAGCAACATCAACAGTAAGGYCATAATRAACTCCAATCTGACCTAAAAAGAATTCTATCTTWTCAGACCACATCTTATAATTTTTCCCATCAAACGGATCCATCTTAGACATATCAGGAATAAAAGGATTGCTAAGTGGAACAGCCATATGAATACCAGCCATATTAACAGTATATAAAATTCGACTTTAGATTGTTGGAAATAAGGCTAGTAATACAAAGAACAAACTTATCTGAATTGTCGTGGCGTGATCGGAATCACTCTCCTAAAGTCGAATTTGCCCCGTACTCGTACACACGGCCTCACGACAATCAACCCCTAGGATTACATGACTCCGGCTTAATGGTGTACTGCAAAAAACCAGATTGAGAACTGGATCGAACAATGCCCAAGAAGAGAAACAGAGTGATGTGTTTGAATTTTGTGAAGCACGATTTTTTTGTGTATTTGCAATCAAACCGAGGAGGACAATATATAGTGTTTAGGCAAAACGGAAGGTCAAAGATTACAGATTAATTAGAGGAAGATATTGAGGCAAAAAATCAGGCAGCAAATGATCCGTAATCAATTTGTAACGGAAAGGAAATCAATTATACGTTACAAATAAACAAAGCAATTTATAGAGGGAGTGTAAAACGAGCCACACCCACACCCACACCTGCGCACGTGTCACGAGCACGAGTCGGGCCGGACAGCGGCGGCGGCGCGCGCGTGGGGATGCCCAAGCCTAGCCCACACACTAGCTTCAAACACTTAGTAGTACACTTACCTTTATAAATAACAAAAAGTGGTCTCAAACTTCCCATGTGGGACAAACAAGTTCTTTGAAGCAAATATATGGAGTTTTAACTCCAACATTAATGTCATGCCACATTGCTATATAATGATCTACATGCTATTTCCTATGTGTATAAATGAATATTCATCATTGCAACTTGCAAATTACGTTCTAATTTAGGGTATGTTTGGATAAAAAATTGGAAGGGAAAGGGAGGGGATGAAAGTAGGAGGAAGGGGAAGGAAGGAAAGTGAAAGAAATGAAGAGCTTCATTTTCTCTTCAAAATTTTCCAATTTTTAAAGGGATTGTCTTTATTAAATGAGTAGGAAAATAGATCCCTCCCCTTCCCTCCCTCAACATGTTATCAAAAAAAGGGAGCTTGTCTCCCTCCTTTTAAATCCTTTCCTTTTCTTTCATTTTATGTTATCCAAACACAGCGTAAAGAATCGACAAATTATAAACATTACAACATCTTGTTTGTGTTTTCAAAGAGAAGATAAAAAACGATGTCACTAAGTATACAAACAATTTATATTAAAGACCAAAGAAAACTGTCAATAAAATACATAGGTCACCACTCCGTCTATGTAGTATGTACAAGTATATCATTTATCAATTCACAAGCCAATTCACTATAACAATATAATTAGAAAGTGCAAGGGCAATGATAATTGTTTTTTTTTCCACAAGAAAAACACATTTTATGAATAGATCTATTATGGTCCCGGGACCATGTTCCTCATCATGGTTCCAGGCAAATAATGGTTATTTCCGAAACTAGAAATGTTCATTTCTGAAAATAGAAATGTTCATTTCCGAAAATACAAGTGTTCATTTTCACATATGAACATTTACATTTTAAAATGAACATTTTACATGTTAAGATGAACTTTTCTAGTTTCAGAAATGAACATTTGCCCGGGACCATGATGAGGACCATGGTCCCGGGACCATAATAGAATTTGCGAATTAGGAAGCCATATGCTTTGTCATTCATCCCAAGCCCAGTACATCTTGGGCCCAAAAAATTGAGGTTTTGTGCGGAGACTTTGCCCTAGAAAATTTGTGTGACGTTACTTTCGTAAAATTCTAATTTAAAAAACGTTACTTTTATAGACTTTCCAATATATTAAACGTTTGTAGTTTTTATTTTAAGTTTCAGAAATGTGTCGAAAGAGTTTCACAGGGGTTTTCAAGTTTCAAATACTAAAGTAAAACGAATCAGTAGATTATACACTAGAGTGTATGGTGCACATCATATACATTATAAAATTATACCTTTAATACAATGAACATTAGAAGATTAATAATCATTTTATTATACAATATTAATTTTCAAAGGAAAAGACAATTATAATCTTTTGCACCATTATTCATCTACATTCTTGAATTGTTCATTTATTTTATTTCATTGTTTATTTATCTAGTGTACGATGAGCATCATACACCCTAGTGTAGCATCCTTTTTGCCAAAGTCAAACTCTAACTTCAAAAACTATACGTGCTTCATAGCTTGTGAAAATGCAAGTCACGTGAAAAAAGTATTGATAAATACCTAAAGTAAATGTTTATCTGTTAGAGTAAAGTTGTGATTATTTCACTACATGTTGCAATTAATTTAACAATACTCGGTTCCTTTATATAAATTGTAGAAGTTATGTACATATGTCTGCTTGACATTAAACTCATCGTACATTCATAGATACATGGAGTATTATGAAACAAAAGTCTAATATATGTAATCACATATAGGTGGGTAGCCATTACGAAATTATCCAGATGATTTATATATATGGAATCAAGATGTACGTAAAAACGTAGAAAACTCGAAGGACTACAATAATACATCTCATTGCTTCAAATCCAGCTCTCAAAGAATGCTCAAAATCAATCATTCTTACTGAAGCAACTTAAAAATAGCTCGAGCTCGACTTCATCTAGTTCATTTAGTACACAACGACTTAAAAAATCTACTTATTTCATTTAACTCACCTCATTAAAGCTAGGGTCAATCAAGCATAATAGTATACTCTCTTGATGAGTTCGAAAAGAATGACGTTCACATTAATATCGACAAAAATATCCTATATATAGAAGTGTGGCACACAACACCTATCGCCTATGCGAGTATAAATTCTACTTCGTATTTACTTTAGCAATGCACACTTTTGAAATGGATGAAGAAAAAAGATTTGACACTAAAAGCGCCAATGGGGGAATCTTTGAAGGGTTTTTCCAAGTTATATTCTGAGTCTTTGCGACTTCACTACAAAAAACCAAGTGAATAGCGACGAAATTTCAGTGACGGATATATATCTGTTCCTAATTTATATACGAAAAATTAAAATCCGTTTCGAAAAACAAATTAGCAACAGATTTTTTTATTCCGTCACTAAATTACTGACGCATTTAAAATACATATCTAATTTTAGTGACGGATTTTTTCATCCGTCACTAAATTAGCAACAGCTTAGTGACGGATTAAAAATCCGTCACTAAATTAGTGACGGATTACAAATCCGTTGCTAATTTAGTGACAGATTTTTTAATCTGTCACTAAAATGTGTTACGAGTTAGACTCCACACCTTTGCTATTTAATCCGTCACTAAATTAGCGACGGTTTTTTTTAATCCGTTGCTAATTTAGTGACGGATTACAAATCTGTTGCTAATTTAGTGACGGATTTTTAAATTCGTTGCTATTTTGTGTTACGACTTACTTGACATGCATTTGCTAAAAAGGACAACTATAAGTTAGAGACGGATTTAAAACATCCGTTTCTAAATTTAGAGACGGATTTTTGAATCCGTTGCTAATTTAGTGACGAATTTCTGAATCTGTCTCTAATATTTCTTTTACATATTATTAATATTACCGAGAGATGTATAAAAGTTGTGTTTAGAGTAGTTGGTTGGTGCCCCTCTTTGTGACTTTAAGGTAACGAGTTCGATCCTCAAGAGAAGGAGTGAAAGAGTAAAGGAGTGTGAATGATCTGAGAGTGGAGGAGGTGTATGGATGCGTGAAAATAATACGTACAATTTAATTTTTTTTGCTCTAGTAAAATTAGAAAGGAAATTTTCAATCCGTCACTGATATTAGCAACGGATTTTATAATCGGTCACTAATATCAGTGATGGATTTTAGAATCCGTCACTAATATCAGTGACGGATTGCAACAATCCATCACTGATATTAGTGACGGATTGCAACAATCCATCACTGATATTAGTGACCGATTTTGCAATCCGTCACTGATATTATTGACGTATTTAAAGACGGAACTATCTCCGTCTCTAAATTCAGTGACGCATTTTGTAAATCCATTGTTAAAGTGGATTAGCGACAAAAGGTTTAGTAACGGATCAAATCTGTCACTAATTCCGTTGCTAACGTAAATCAGCAACGGATTTGGTGAATTTAGTGATGGATTTTTCGGTTGGTATTTGGCTTTTTTTGTTGTGCTTCTAAGCTGTGTCCACGAATTTTATTATATCTCAGCTATACCCCCAAGTTGTATCCCTCCATATTTGACTAAACTAACTAAGGTTAACATTTTAAAAAAGTGATTTTTTTTAAATACCTAACCACCCAACTCTCCCACGACCCTCACCCTGCCCAGCTGCCCTTCCACCGCCACCCAACCACCAACACTAGCACACCACAATCATTCGCACCCCACTCCACCATTCGAACACCACCACCATTCGCACCCTACTAACACCATGAAACCTCTGAAACCTCTTCCATGACCACCGCCTTCGACAACCCAACCTTCACCGCCACCCAACCACCATTCACTCCCCACCCCACCCCACTAATAAACCACCACTCGTACTACATTCAACCACCCTTACTACCATCATTCAATACAATATCAGCATCATAAGACCTCGAATTTTAGTTGTGTGAATCTCAAATTTGAGTTGTGCGAATTCAGCAACATTTAATTGGTTGGCGGTGGGAAGCGGTGTTTATGGTGATGTTCGAATATGGGTTGTGCGAGGGTTGGCAAGGTTGTGCGAGGGTTTGCAAGTCTGTGTAAATTAAGTTTAGTTTAGGAAGATAAAAGGGGTATTATGGTATTTTTACCATTAAAAAGTTACTTAATACGAAAAGTTGTACAATTGTTGAAATTTTTTTGTTACATTCAAAAATAAAACTATTGAAAGTTTTTTTCGTTATAGAGCGGTAATATATTATAAAAATAATTTGGTTGGCTGGTAAAAATACTCATGGTTACTTCTACGGATATTACGTCGAAATGCTCAAAGATGTTATGATACAACCCCAACACCAATATCCGATTAATTTCAGATCTAATTGCATAATCATTAATTTTCTTTTTCCACCTAATATCATTATTACACATAGTATAATATAATTTGTAGTGAAATTTAATTTAATAAAAAAACTTACATATTATTGTGTTAAATTTTATAAGTACATAATATCAAATTTCTATATGAATGATTTAAGGTTTGATTTCCCTCGCATTCTTATTATATCAACAAAATAGATATGAAACATTACATCAAGTGTAAATGAATTAAAAATATAGATTATTGTATATATATCAGTGTAGCATAATTAGTAAAAATAAATTTGAATATGTTTGTTTTAATTTAATTTAATTTAATTTAATGTTAATAAGATATGGTTTAAATTTAATTGGAATTATAATATTTTTGTATAGTTTTGGTTTGTAACTTGGAATTTTAGCTCCACCGCGAATAGTATTCAACTCATAGTTGTCTTCCTATTTTAAAGTTTGAAGATTTATCTTAAGTTGGGTAAACAAATTCCCAAACATTCTCTAATAGAGAATGGTTCTCTTTAATAAAATTATATCCCCCTTAAAACCGAGAATAAATTCGAAAAATTATCCCTGGATTGAACAGTACTGAATTTTCAAAGTTTAGATATATGAAAACGATATAAGGGGAGCGTATTCATAAGAGTATCCAGCTTTTCAATCAATTTTATCATAATTAAAACCGAGAGTTAGATATTATTGAAAATATCATAACTTCAATCTCTATTATATAAGTGAAAGGGAGGAAAGACGGCATCTGCCTGACCCCTTAAAAATACAATTACCCTTAATAATTAAATGTCCCTTTTATAAAATTTAAAATTAAAATTAAATAAGGTCCATTGCCATATTAAATGCAATTTTCTAATTCTTGCCAAGACACTGAAGATGGAATAATAGATTTAAAAATTTCCAATTAAATGTTCAATGAAGTTGAATTATTGTTTTATATGGAGTATAGACATGTTAAAAATGAATTGCATGGAAAAAATTGAGTAATAAAATTATTTTGACAATGTAACTTAATTAATAGGAAAAATGAAAAAATTTAACAGAATTTTACAAATACTTAATATTTTAACCTAACTATAAGTTGATTATTTAGTATCGATCGTACTCTCTATTATGTTAAACAAACTTTTCTACTTTATCAAATATACAATAATTTTTTTCAACTTTATTTAAGCACAAGTTATTTCCCTCGTTTGTACCTCCTCTTTTAATAATATATTTGAAAATTTTTTACAAACGATATAATAACTAATTGATGTTACAAATACGTTATTTGACATGCACGCATAGCGTCAAAAAATACTAGTATTTATATCTATGCATTTGATTTGGTAATGATTTTCTATATATTTTAACAAATAAGTCACGTTATAATAAGTAAATATAATCTCCATGTTTGTAGTTTTCATAACTTTTTAGTGAATTTTTCATAGTTTTTATTTAAGCGATTTGTTGAGATATTTTAATAATTTTAAATATCCTAAAATATTTTTGTTAATGATATTTTCAAAATTTATTTATACATACTATTGGCATTAATACAGTAAAGACTAGTCAAAAAATTTAAAATGATGTCATTTAACAAAAAAGGCAATAATCAATAACATAAAAATGTCAATCAATTTATTAGTCAAACAAAACAAATTATAAAATGCATTTAAGGTACATTGATCAACAAATCAGGAAATGATTTAAATTTATAAAAATTACTCAGTATCGCTGTGAAAATTTGATGGGTTACATACTCTCTACATAAATTTTTCGTACATTTAAACCACGACAAATAACATTTAAAGAAAAAAATAACAATAACATACAAAATTCTTATAAAAATTACAAACAAAACAAAAAAAATTACAATTCTTAGATTGGCAATATTAGTGGCGGACCCACGTTGGAACATGGGAGAACGATTGTCCCCCAATGTTTTACAAATGAGTATAATAAAATAATTAGAAGAATGCACTACCTCAGTTGGTAAACCTCTTTTCTTTTAATATTTTCGACACCCTATTTTATGAAGAATGTAGCATACACTATTTGGGGCTAAAATATGAAAACTAATAAAATAAAGAAAGTGGGTTTAAAAAGTATATTTAGATTGAAGAGCAAAACAAATAAATATGCATTATTTCATCACTATAGCATAGATGAAGACAAGCTCAGTAGCTTGCCTACCGACTTGTTAATTTATCTTTTTTCTTTCCTTCCCATCAAGGATGCTGCTGCTATGTGCAACGTGTCACGCCGATTATTTCATAACAATTAAAGTAAATCGGTCCTTGGCAAATATTAGTATTTGCTAGAGCTAATAAAGAATTTTTGAAAGAAATAAGAGACTTCTCTCTTAAAGCAAGCATGCATGATTGGACAATCGATCCCTAATCTGACCATTGGTTTAATAGCAATTTGGACAATCGATCCCTAATCTAACCATTGGTTTAATAGCAATTTGGACAATCGATCCCTAATCTAACCATTGGTTTAATAGCAATTTGGACGCAACCTAAATGAATGTATCAGAAACCTTCATTTAATTAGGTGTTTGTGAACTGACTCTTCATCTAACAATTGAAGTGATATTTGTTTTTCGGAGACACTAGTGGTAAATTCCTCAATTTGAATTCCTCTGCCAAATGTGAAATCCCAATTTGTTTTTTCATAAATATCATATTTGGGAATGGCTGGAAGATTCCAGTTTAATGGATCTTGAACTGAAATTTGTTTCTTTTGGATTGGGTGAATTTGGATTAGAAGCCTTTGAAAAAACCTTTATGAGGCCTTTTCTTTAACATTTCTCTATCATTAAACTGTTACAATAATATGTTACTATTGTGGGAACAGTCTGCCAGGCGGGAACATCTATTCTCGGCTTACCAACGACTACAATAGACAACCAGAGGTTTACTGACACAGTAGTAGCAGATTATAATAACAAGTCTAACAATGCAAAATATATAAAGAAAAGTACAGATAGATTAATCCGACTGGCTCTGATACCAAGGAAACCCAGGAAATAACAAGAAATAAAACAGCTATTTTTAAAACTTACAAATTTTAGAGCAAAGGTTGTAGAGCAACTGCGAAAGCAAAAGAGATATTGAACATGCAAAAGAGATATTGAACAATAATTTGGACAAGCGAATTTTTATTTGATAATTTCATTTTGAGGATGTTACAATCGGAAGGTGCACTAGTTAAGAGTAACTAAACGATTACTCTAAACTGCGATAATCTTACAAGCACATTTATATTGCCTTATATAGGCAGAAGAAATAGAATCAAGAATAGTACAGTGGGGAGCAATATGATTACAACTTTGAACTAATTGGAGCAGTATGATTACAACTCATGACTAGTTGGAGATAGTATGGAGCATGATTCGGAAAGTGGAGTCTGATTATACTGAAAACATGGACAACTGGAGTCCATCACTTTGAATTGCAATAAGAGAGTATGCCGACACTATGTATGCCGACAAAATACGTATGCTGGAACAGTAAGTGGAGCTTCAAACAATCTTTTTACTTTTTTTTAGAAATCATACGGATCCTGAGAAAGAGGCCCTCCAAATGGGTCTTCACAGGAGCCTGGGTTGGAGGATGAAACTTCATGTTGGTTGGAACTTGATGGGCTGCTTTTGAGGAATTCTAGGAATTGTTCGAAAAACTGGGCATTGGTCATTTGGGTTGTATTTATATTTTTGGACTTTTTTCTTGATTTGTGTTTTGATGTAGAGGCTTAGTTCAGAGTTTTTTGCGGAGTTGGAGGTGGAAGTGGTGGAAAGGGTACTGGAGTAATGGCTTTTGGAAGAGGTGATTCGAGTTGTTGTTGTTGTTGCTAGGTTTGATGTAATTGGGAGTTGGATTTGGTCCAGTTGTTATATTCAATAAGGGCTGTGGAACGACTTTTGAAATAGTTAGTAACACAGTCTGATAGCTTTGGATATACTTTGAAGCTTTTCCACCACTTAACTCGAAAGTGGCGAAGGATATAATAGGGCATTGTGGATGATAATTGTTGGAGTGAGTAATTCTAGCACATTATCCAAGATATCCGGAAAATTTGGCAGAAATAAACGATATTGGTGCACTGGAGTTCTTCTTTCATGGACGTAAGGGAAGAGTATTTTTTGAAGGCTGCTGCAACTTCTGGTGAGAAAATATCTGGAATGGCACCAAATTTTTGCCACTAGTCAAAAAACCAAATTGGAAAGGTTTTGTTCTTCTGGAGACAGTCATTTTGGAAGCTGAAAAACCATGAGTGGTAATAACTTTGGATTAGGAAGGCATAATGCCAAGCAAAAATATAATCATAGTAGTTGTAGGTTTTTGGAAGGGATGAATTTTGGTATTTTGAGGAAAATGATTTGGGGGTTGCTGGGGTGTTTCCCCGATCCGTGAATGGGAGTACTTGGAAAATTAGGCATTTTGAGTAATTGTTAGATGTGGATATATTGCTTGGAAGTATACAGAGTTTGTGTCGAGGAGAATGTTACGGTAGTATTGCATAGGCTTGGTAATTTCTGCTGGAAACCAGTTGAAGTGGATTGGAAAGATTTGAAAAGTGATGTTTTGGATTTTTTTTTGTTGGAGTTCATCGTTGTAAAGGTTTTGAATGGAAGTCTCCGTTGTGAGGATAATAGATTCAAATGAATTTTTATGGATGAAAGACTGTTGTGTTTCAAGACCTTGGGCATAGGAAGTTGGAGATGAAGTGTCTAGGTTTGCAAATTGATTATTGGAGACGGGTATCCCTGTTGGGTGTATGGTGATTTGAGGTTTGGAAGTGCTGGATGAGGTTGAATGCTTGGAGTTCTTCATTTTGTTTTGCCCTGCAAAAATTCACAGGTTAGAAAATCTGGAAGACAATTTTTTTCTCCTTTGATGAATTCTATGTCAAAGTCAAAGGCAGATAGAATGGCCTGCCATCTCCCAAATATCTAATTTGAGACTATATTTTGGACGTCTTTCTGGAGTATCTTTTTTGCTGATTTGCAGTCGACTCTTAAAAGAAATTTTTTGTTGTATAAATCATCTTGAAATTTTGAAATACAAAGAACAATCGATAAAATTTCCTTTTTGACAGTTGAATAATTCTTTTGAMGTCCTAACCAGATTCCTGAATGAAATCGAACTAGTTGTTCAGATTTAGATTCTAATTTTTGCTTAAGGATACCACCATATCCTTCATTGGAGGCATCAGTTTCCACAATCATGGATGCATTTGGATGAGATAAACCTAGACATGGAAGGTTTCTGACTTTAGATTTTAAGGTTTTTACTATCTTGGTATGCTCATTTGACCAAACACACGGACTTTTTTGAAGACATTTATACAATGGAGCACAAAATTGTCGTAAATTTGGAAAGAAATCAGATATGTAATTAAGCCACCCTAGAAATCGTTGCAATTGAGTTTTGTCTTTTATTTCATCTGGAAATTTATCAACAAATTCTATGGCTCTTGCAATTGGCCCTTATAGTTCCGTGATAAATTTCGTGACCAAGAAACCGTATTTTTGTTTGGAAAAGCTTTATTTTTGGAGCGGAACTGACCAATCCATATTTCTTAATGATTTGAATAAAAGGGTATAGGTGTTTGAAATGTTGTTCTATAGAATTTGAAAATACTAAAACGTCATCAATAGATACGATAGTAAAGGTAGTATAGTTATCAAAAATTTCATTCATGATATTTTGAAATACAGATGGAGCATTTTTCAAACCAAATAGCATTACATTCCATTCGTAGTGGCCAAATAGAACTGTAAATGCGGTTTTATATCGATCCTCTTCCTTTATTTGGATTTGCCAAAATCCACTTTTCATGTCAAATTTGGAAAAAATGGTTGCATTATAAATGCAATTTAAAAGATCCTTTTTATTTGGAATAGGATATCTGATCCATTGGAGAACTTCGTTAAGAGGTTTATAATTAATAACTAATCTTGGAACACCTCTTTCCTATTCTGCTTGGTTCATGACATAAAAGGCTGCACATGACCAAGGAGATTTGGAGGGTCTAATTAGTTTTTTGTCAAGGAGGTTTTGAATTTCTTTTTTGCAAGTTTCGAGCAATTCTTGTTTCATTTGAATTGGACGAGCTTTAGTTGGAATTTGCTTTTTAGAAAAGTCCTTTTCATAAGGAAGAGAGACTATATGTTTTCTCCGTGTCCAAAAAGCGTTTGGAATATCAGAACAAACTTCTTGTTGAAGCTTTTCATGAAACTCTGTTATTSTTTTCTGAATCATTGGACATTGAAGTTGTTTTTCAATTCGATGGAAGGAGATTTCTAGCTTTAGGTAAGAAATCTGTTGTTGCTTGGAAGAAATTTAGTTAAGCTGTTTAAAAATAGAATGGCTTTGAAGAATATGAATGTCCTTGTGTTTTAATGGAGATAAAAATTTGAAGGTGATAGACTTGTCTAAAATGGTAGTATGAATTCCTAATTCATCTACAGAAAATGGAGAAATTTGAGTTAAAAAGGGAGTGTCAAGGATAACATCATGGTTAATATCCCTGACAAGAATAAAAGAATTTTTGAAACAATATCCCCCATTGCAAATGTATCCTCTAGGAAGTTTGTATTTAGCTTGAAGTTTTTGTCCATTTGCACTATTAAGCTGGTCAGACGTTTTTTCATAGAATTAGGAAGGGACAAATCCTTCTTTAATACAGTTTAGGTCCGCACCACTATCAAATAGTGCAATTGTATTTACTTGGAAATCATCATTGACTATTAAAGTGATGGGACAATACCATTTTTGATAGTTAATTCTTTCAATAGTCTGGCAAAAATTTTCATCATCTGGTTCTGAATCATCTATAGGGATTGAACCTTTTGAGCATTCTTTGGTTTCTTGTTTTGTGGATTGGAGAAGGGCTATCTTAACTTCTAATTCTAAATCTTTTGTTTGAAGACTTAGAATATCTTGCATAAGTTCCCTTATCTAAAATTTAAATTGATTGACTTCAGCTTGAAGACCTTGAGTGTTGATTGGAGCCAGTTTAGTTTTGTTATGAGGGGATTGTTGGAATATTTTAGAAAGACTAAATTCCTTTTGCTTTGAGTGTTCTTCTACTGGGGAATATTTCAAAACAATCTCTCTTAATCTTTCGAGGTATTGTTTTTCTGAGGGTATTGTCTTGAATCTGATCAATCATTTCGATAAGAAGTTCTTTTTCCCTCTCTTTTCCAGATTTTGAGATAACACATAAACCATTAGCACATAATTGAATAGAATGATCAGATTCAGAGGTGTCTGAATCTTCATTAATCTTGTCAACTTGGAGAAAGTCATTTTCTGAATCAGAAGAGTTGGAATTATCTGTTTCTTCTAGATCACTTTGATTTAACTGAAAAATTGCCAAAAGTTTTTCTTTAAGCACTGGATCATCATGGAAAATTTCATTTATTTTTCTTTTGAAATTACAACTATTTGCTTTGTGGCCAGGCTTGCCTCATTTGTAGCAAATTATATTTTTGAAATCCTTTTTTGAAAATTTCTTTTTTCCTTTTTGATAGAACTTTTTTGGAGAAGGGTTGGATCTTCTCTTATGAAATCTTTTTATATGTTTTTGTTTTATTTGTCTTTTTGCTGTTAAGGGAGTTTGAATCTTTTCAAAACCAAAGGCTTCGCAAAAGGATCCAAGCTCTCTTCGTCTTTGGGCTTTTTTGTTTCCATATTTGGACTGCATTTTTAATTCATTACAAAGGGACAATCCTTCTCTTTTAATAAAGGCAAATAACTGTCCATAACTCATATCGTCATATGGAACTACTTCAAGGCCTAATTCATCTTTGAGTTTTTGGGTGATTCTTTGAGCGAATAAGTTTGGAAGGCCGGAAACAAATTTTTCTTTCCATAATGGTTGTTGGCAATCTTGTCGTAAAAGAACATGGGTTAAAAAGGTTTCTTTGTACCATCGATAATCATTGAGTGTTGGACATCTTAAATTGCCGAGGATTAATGAAGAGCTTTGGCGAGTATCATTTCCTCCTCCAAGAAAATGGAGAGCTATTGTTTGAACTAGGACTGCAAATTTCCCTACAATAATCCAACCTTTGCCCTATTTTCTATAAATAAGTTAAACTTTGCATAATCAGATAATAAGTCAACCTTGTATGGGTTTTAACTTTGAGTTCATTGGAATAAGTTTTAACCCACAACAATAGGTTGTAACAACTAACAAGTAACTTTTACTTTTCGGTTATATAATATCTATATAGGAAATTCTATATGGTAGCATTGTTGTTTGGTTTTTTCTACGCGGTGGCAACTTAAATTTTCTTATTCTACACCGTGGCCTCGAGGTCTTCGGAATTCCACATCGTGCCCTCTAGGTTTTTATTTTACATATGGTGGCAACCCAAGTTATTAAACCACCTAAACCATTTACAACCTCACCCAACCACCACCCTAAACATCACTTGTCACCACCAACCGTCGCAAGCAGGCCCCACCACCGCAATCAGGCCAACCACCACAGCCCCACCACCGCACATAACCCCACCCAACCCGCATCCAACACTAACCCATCATGCACCACCCCTAGGAAACTAGCACCAACTCTTCATGACAGACCACACCGGCACCACGTTCCCAACAACACTACCACCAAATCGTGAACCACCGAAAACCACGACCACCTGATCCCGCACCATCCAATACCCCTACCACGAACCTAGCAAATCGATTTAATCGAACTACCCATTACCAATTTTCAATTCGATGTAATCGAACAACCCACTACTAGCCTCAGTGTTCTTTTATTCGAGGGCTCTGGTCTGCTAGTCCAAATTCTCATTGTAGTGCCGCTCCATAGCCTTGGCCTGTTTGTTGGCTTTGTAGTCGGTTCGCATGATTTTTGGAATAGATTCCACTCGAACCAGACTCTGCAAAAATCAATTAAATCAATATGTCAACAAAGAATAGGCCGAAGGATAAAGAACTTGATAACTTAAAAGAAAATTACCTCCATCAACAGGGAAAGGACTCGGCGAATCTGACCCTCCTCTAGGCCGGTCAGGGTGTCCTTGTATTCATTAAGAACATGGTTGAACACCTCCAAAAACATTCAGTGCTTTTATTCAGACCCAAATCGTTTAGTAGAACTCGGCGCTTCGACCTCTGGGAACTCATTGTCAGCCTTCCTGTGGTCCTCAATATGCTTCTTCAAGTTTGGCTCTCAGGGGGTCATAAATTTCTGGAAGCCGACTATGTAGTTGTTGTCTGGCTTTTGATAGAATCCAGTTCTGACTTCATGGACCCTAAATGGATCCTTAATTAGAGGTGGAGTGAAGTTATGCAAAGAGAAGCTGGCAAAGTCCAGCTGGTCCAGGTCATCCACATATACTCCCTCGGCAGTTTGATGTCGAGTTTTCTTTGATCCTCTTCGGTGATGGGGTAAGAGGAATCAACACGATCGATGTCGATGTGGTGCTAAGGTGCAATGGGATGCCACCATATGTAAAATAAAAATGAAGAATTTAGTTCATTTGAAATAAAAATGAATGCCAAGTAACATTCAGACTACTAAACGAATAACGAGCTATAGAGATGTGAGTCATTGTAAACGTTTGAAACTATAGGGATCATCCTCACCCTTGAGTTTTTTTGGGTTAGACTCAGGTCTCAGCTTCTTTGAAGGCCGCTTTTGGCCGGGACTTTTACCGATCTACAGTTGACCCTTATCGAACTTACTTTTGTCAGCCGGTCTAGGTTTCCTTAGCTGGTTGAGCTTTGTGACAGCTGGCTTTGATCTTATAGGTGGTTTTTCAGTTGCCACCACCTTTTCGACCAAATTCCCTTGTTCGGTAGAAGCAGGAGAAACCTGCCCTCGACCTTTCGAGGCAGTCGGTTTCACAGCCACATTTGAAGGTCTTTCATTGGCCTGTTAAGGGAAAAAAGAGTTAGATACCGAATAAAGCTGAACACTTCCAATTAATGGAGATTGTTTGATAAAATCAATGAAACCAAGTTACCTTGATCTAGACCTGTCTTTCAAAGACAAACTTGAGTAAATCTTCAGCAAGAAGAAGGTCCATGGCAGCTTAAATGCCTTCAAGTCCTCCGAAAATATTCCCTCTTTTGATGGTGGGAACTATTCTTTTACAGCAACTGCAAAAATCACCGAAAAGCAGAGTTTAAAAATAAAATTGGAAAACTAGCACAAAAGAACCGACATTTTACCTCTTTCCTCTTGGGAACAAGGATATAGGCCGACTAATTTCAAGAAATTGTTATCCCTAAAACATTCTTTTAATGGAAGCCATCTAGCCGGGACGATGACCACTTCATCCACTGTATCGTCTTTGCCCCCTCGCTCTAGGGTTCTTTAAGCTCGGTTTTCTTCGTCTGCCGGCTCTTCGTCCACATTGATGGGTCTAAGGGTTAACTTCCTTGTATTAAAGTAATCCCTAGCTTACCTTCCATTATATACAAATCGGGAAAGTAATTAGAACCGCCACAATGAGGCGAAGAGTCGTTGAGTCGAGTCTGTATTCGAAGCGTCTCAACATTGAAATTTTCACGTATGAAAACAAATTCTTTCTTCCAATCACATCACTTGTTTGTCTTGTTCTAGACAGTCATATAATTTCACTTATCTGCGAGTTGGAACTATCCCGACTGACAGCCGAATGCCTTTGTATGACTATGGATATAAGCAAACACATCGGCATCTGCCGTAAAGTGAGCTTTATTGATGACCGCAAAAAAGGTGAGGATATGTTGCCATGAGTTGGGTGTCAGCTGACAAATCCCAATGTCGTACATAGATAACACCCATAAAACAAAGTCTGGGATGGGAAATCTTTATCCCAAGTGTAGAATGGCCTGGTATACTCTAATAGATCCTGAAGGAGCATCCAAAATGGTTTGCTCGATTGTAGGAACAGTGATGGCTGACTCTGAAAGGCCTAGTCTCTCGGCATACTCCGATAGATATTCTGGTAATCGTTTCATCCACCTGCCTTCGGCCTTGAGTTTTGATGGGTGGGATGAATTCTTCTTCCTCGTAATCTTCTTCCTCGGCTATAATGAGGTTCCGACATCGAGAATTAGAGAACTCTCTTCGGGTTCGAGGACATCCTCCTGTTCGGCTTCGCCATCAAACTCTGACAAGTGATAAACTTGTCTTTGAGAGGGATCAGCTTTCTTGGCCTGATCTACTTCTTCGGTCAGTTCATGGGCCGCTTTTTGTTGATAACCTTCAACAGCCATCGATGCGTCTTCGTTCAAAGACACATACCATTGTAGACACCTGAAAATGTGTCTCCCCAAATGAGTAATCCGTGATGAAACATACCGTGTCTCGCGTTTGTTTCGAATCAGAAAAGATGTTTTGAATTCATAAAAGTTGGAAATGCGCGAGGTCGTACTCGGAAATATTGAGCAAAGGTCAAAGGCAAGGCAAAAATACTTTCTTTCGGTATTTTCAAAGGTTTTCAAAGGTTTTCAAAAGGTTTTCAAAGGCGATTCTCATGCTTTTTGATGTTCATCATGTCCGTCACATTTTTCTGAATCCGCCAGTATTTTTAAATTATTTTTCTGATTTTTCTATGATTTTCTATGAATTTTGCAATGTTTAATACGCAGAACGCAGAAAATACATTGAATATTAGAAAAATACTCCGGAAATACGTGGAACTTCTAGAACATTCTAGAACTCCTTGCTTGGAGAGCAAGGGTGTCTAGGGTGCGTTGAATCAAGGGAATCACGAATAAAATCGGAGGAAATAAAATATTTCGAGTTTTTGGAAATATATACGAAAACATTGGAGCGTATATACGCAATGTTGAGCGTAGATACGCTCATCAGGAGCGTATATACGCTCAACAAGCGTAGTAATATGCACATACGAAATTTCCAAAAAATTATGGAAGCAAGCAGCGTATATACGCTTATACGAGCGTATATACGCAGGAAGCAGCGTATATACGCTCATATACGCGTATATACGCAGGGTTTATTTGCTCGAAAATTGCCTCTTGCCTATAAATACACTCTTGCCTTGCTCAGTCCGAGGCACGTTTCACACTCTCACACGATTCATACCTGCATACTCTCTCTCTCTCTCTCTCTCGAAAACACTTTAAACACATCATACATTCGTTTTAATTCAAAGCATCGATTCTCTTGCCGAATCAACAAGCGATAACAAGGTTGAATTCTGAGATTACTCACCAATAATCTCTCTCACTTTCTTTTAATATTGATAACTATTGTTATGAGTTTTTAATATATTAAAGCAATGTAGAAACTCACTTTTAACTTGTTTCATGTAAATATGTAGGGTTTCACCATGTTTGCATGGTTTTCTTGTGGTTTTGTTTCATTTCGTTATTATTATTCATTGTCAATACTAACAATTCTTATTTCTTGTATAGCGATTGAAGGCGAAAGATCCATTGCGCTTGGTTTTATCAGGACTAACAATTATTTTCTTTGTTTTCATGTAGCGATTCAAGGCAAAGGATTCGTTTCATTGCGTTTACAAACTAACTTGTGTTTTCTTTTGCAGATTTAGGGTAAGATGAGTTTGCATATACTTTGAAGTTTATGCACTTCATCTTATTGCATATTGTCATTGTTGTTGTATATTTTGTATATTTTTGCTAAACAAGACCGGAATTATGTGAATCACTTTAAATCAGATTAACTTGACAACCTGTTTTAGGCACCGTTTAACATGATTAACACAAAGTGGTTACAATTTCTAGGTTTGGTAGTCTCTTGTGCATAATAGTAACACACTTTCATAGTAATTTTAGGGTTAGTTCGGCTCTAAGGTGCTAAAAAACGTAGTTGATGTGCATTCATAATATGATGAATGGAATTGCAATGAGACGAATAGAGGCGCTACATGCGGGGCGAATTGGGTTACAGATCTGATTCGTACCAGTCCCCAGACCCCGACTGGTTACTTGATTGGACGTGGGGCCATTGATTTGGCACCAACGTTTCGGGCGTCCGTGAATAAACTTTCTAGGCACGGTGCGACTCCCCTCATTCGACAACACTACCCCAACGCACTCACGTGCGGGATTCCGTGGCTCAAGCCCACGCACAGCACCTCGATGTTAGTAACCAAGCCGCGCGCCCGCTATACGCTGAGGGCGCGGCCCACGTCCTACAATTTGGCGACTTCACTGGGGATAATACCGTAGGTGAAGTGGAAGCAGACTTGAAAAGTCTCGTAATTCCATCATCATGTTTATTGAATTTTGTTGCATTTGCATGTGACCCTTCGCATAAGGTCACAACTTAGCACTTGGTCTCAAATGGGCATGTTCTATGCTCGAGACTACATAAGGGGGGAAACTACTTGGTTGCATGTGGTTACTTGATCGCATGGCTAAGGCAAGTCTAATCCCGCCCTTGCCGTGTGTACAGCAGTGTTACTGATGGTGTGCATAAGAGGTATCTTGGCCATACATCGCTAATTGCTAGTGGTGAAAACTGGCCCAGCTCTACTTTAGGCATGGTACATCTTGGACTTAACCACCGAGCGACCTCAGTTCCTAGAACTGGACCCTAGGTGGTTTGAACTCATTAAATCATGTGTGTGGTTACTTTGAAGTGCATATGTGACTTAGGACTCTTAGCCTTGTACGTATTAGACTTAACACATCACATAGCATATAGATCATGAATCGTTTTAGTTAGACATAGGATTCAACTACATTGCATATTACACCATCACTTTGTAAAAAGGTCATCCTTTTCCAAAAAAAAAAAAAAGAAAAAGAAAACAAAAGCAAAAAAAAATCGAAAAAATACAAAAGGGGAAGGATGACCAATGCATTCATAATAGTTTTGCATTAGGATCATTGCATATAGGAAGACGATCATGTTAGGTCATGCATGAGTCTTGAGTCCGAGTGAAGCATCGAATTAATGCTGTCGTCTTGTTTACTTGGCAAGAATTCAACATTGATCCCCACGTTGGGGTTCGCAAAGCTAATCAGAGACTAGTTCGAGAGCGAGTCAGTCACTACACCATCCCATCTCGCAAAGGCAACTTTCAGAGTCCACCAAGTCTAGATATCATCCATCATTCACCATGAGCGACGAACCGTTGGAAGATGGATGAGCTCGCTGACACTGTGGCAATTGGCCAAGATGGTGGACATCTCACCCCAACTCTTCTTCTGCTGCATCGTAAGAACATGGAGAAGATGTTCAAAAGACATTGGATGGGCAACTTACTATGAAAACACTGAAAACGAGATGTCCTGCTGCAAACTCCCTGACAAGTTTTCAGCCAATGATCTCCTCAATTCAAGCCTACTGACGATCCTGCTTCCATCTCAAGGCTTTTAAGGCTACCTTGTCTCTCAAGGGGGTCGACTCTGCTTCTACCCGAAGGTCTTTCCATTTCGCTGCCACCTGTGTGCCAGAAATGGTTCTTTTCCTTGTCTGAGAAAGGAGACTGAAACTTGGTAGGATGTTGCCCTTACTTTTATGACTCGTTACAAAGGAAATTCATGTCAAACCTCTTCTCGTGAACTTGAAATCTAAATCAAGGCGAGAAAGAGGGATTTACTGCACTTTCTCTCTAGATGGAGAAGGCTGCTGCACACTGGTTCATGCTCCTCCTGAAATTGAAATGGTGAAAGTTTTCATATCGAACTTGCAACAAGCCAAGATACAGAGAATGATCTGTATCCTGGGCCTAGATACTTTCGATAATGGGTTACACATTGGTATTGGCCGATTGAGGAGAGCTTATTGAAAGAAAACAGTAACAGTTCTAGCACTAACAACAACCAAGATACAAACAACAAGAAGGACAATGCTGGTTCTTCAAACAATGTTCTGCCACTGCAAGCTACTCTGGTTTCCCAAGGAATCGGTATTATCGTCCTAGGCGTGAGTATTTCCCATTGGGCATGACTTCACTCAAGCACTTGAAACGACTTCAAAACAAGGGAGCTTACACCTATTGATGCCCACTCATCACAATCCGTCCAGAGGATAAAAAGAGTAGGGAAACTGGAATCCAAAGGACGCTTCTATTGCAATACATCAAGGTAGAGGTCACACAACTGAGGACTGTTTTAAGCTAAAGGATTGCGATCAAGACATGGTAGAGGATGGGAAGGCTCCCCTTCACACAGTGAAAAAGCGAACCACACAATTGCACTCCTCCTCACACTCTCATGGATTATTGATTTGAAAGGATGAACGACTTTTTGACCTCTCCCTTCATCTATCCAGATTGGGGTCAGCATGTCGATGACAATCACTGCCTTACTTCTTCGAATGACACTTTCTGGTTAATGGCATGGGACACGAGACTGAACGACGCTACTATGATAGGCGGCGGACCTATCAAGCCATGACAGGAGTAAGATCTAAGAAGAAATTCCTGGATCAAGAAATTCTCAAGGCACCCAAGAGCGAGGTGCTGTACTCCACAAGAGTGGCGAGTTCCTAGCATTCACGATCGCTCATGACATGTTCTACCAGTCATCCACCACAACAGAAGAGAAAATCCAATTATCAAAACAACTCAGAAGACCAAAGCCCGAACTCTGACACGTATTGGTCATTGCATCGTTACGCTGCCTAGTTGAAGAAGTCAACGTGAGGCTCTCCTCAAGAGCCTCTACTGAAATCAATGTCTCAGCGAGACAGTCTCCCTGAAAGGGCTTGGACATCCGTCATAACAACCAGACGGCTGTTCTCTCCTTATGGTCGTATTTTTCTGAGTGATGTTGCTCTTCAGAAGTGGGTACCCATCATCAAATAAGCGGCCACTTCAACCTGCACATGAGTGTAGTGGTACGGGGATGTCAATATGCAAGTTGGTAGACAATGGATCTGCGATCAAATAGATTGACGCGCTTGAGCAAAGAGCCTCACGAGTAAGCTTGGGATCCGCAAATCACTAAGATGAATACTCAGAGCTAGAACTACTCAAAACCATTCGTGCCTTACACAAATTCCTAAGAGACAGGCTCTGGAAATCATATGGCTCAACATTCCGCCTGGCTGGACCAATAGTGTAAAAGGGTGATGTAATTGATGAATGGATGTCAAAACTTCATTAATCAATATCTGCGCTTGGTCGTGCCTTGGCAGAACAGCGGCGTCTGCCTCGTCTTAGCCATCAAAAGTCAAGTTCTTACTTCATGTGCTCCGGTAACTATCGGTGCGTCTCCAATGAAAACCTAAGCATAGGATAGTCACCTTACAAGTCCGCAGCTAACGACAATTGAGGATGAGGAACTTTGGGGTTTTTCGACTGCTATTGATTGACGGAGATAATCCCCCTTTATGATTGCAGATGCTTGAAACTAATCCACTCACTATACTGACAGAGATCGAACGGCTAGTTGTCCCTGGAATGGCCTAGGATCAACAAGGAGCATCTCTCCATCCTTCTTCGATCTGCCACAGAAGAATGACACGTTTTGGACTGGACGCACACTCATCCTACCAAAAGAGAGATAAGGGAGCTAAAGCACTGAATACGCTTCCTAAAGAAGATCGAGCTAATTAATGGGCCACCACTCGCCCCGTACGGCCTTTACTCTCAATGGCTACTTTATGGCGAGATGGAGAGGATTTCCGAACTTTGACTTCCCTGACCTCTCCTAACTGCTGATGGCAAAAAGCATCCAGGACTCGAGGTCTTTCAGACTGTGACTTCATTGAAGATTGGGTTATGACCCTGTCAAAACTGCAACCCCTGTTGATGATACTTGGGCTTAGGTCTACTTGGTATGGAAAAGGAAGAGGTAAGAAAGCTATGTTCAAGGTTGGCGAGCTTACGAGTCATCGACCCAACTAAGCTGATTACTCCTGCAAATGACATGGTTCGAGGATGGCCGCCAGAAACTGAAGGATCACTGCACCTGACGGCCGCAAGTCCATTTCACTGCTGGAGAGGGACCAATGTTTGAGGAATCTGAGTCTGAGGAGGGTTTCTGAGTCTGGAGTCTAGTCCTAAGTTTAGGGAGTCTGTGGTTGCAAGGTCAAGGACGGTCATGTACTCAGTCGGACCGGAATAAAAACCCTGTTTTTGTGGTAGTTGTAGTAAATGTCATCTCAGCCCTCTTTCTGAGTGTGTGCCTAGCTCTTCGA
>SNQN01003661.1:28651-58987 GCA_008642245.1 Bassia scoparia | reverse complement strand
TCTTGGGCATTACTAAGCTGTTCATGAGATACATTACCTTCTCTTGGACCTAATGCATCAATAACCATGTCCATGTATGGATTCATTGTTGCATTAGTTGATTCCAAGTTAGAAAAATCCTCTCCATGACATACCCATTCATAATAGTCATTAACAAATCCCTTTCGATATAGGTGTTGTTTGACATTCTCAACGTCCAGATATTTTATATTTTTGCACTTAGTACAAGGACATCTAATCTCTAAAGAGTCACTGAAATTCGTGTGTTCTTTAGCAAATTCAATAAATTCCCTTACTCCATCAACAAACTCCTTCCTCAGTTTTCGACCTTCACATCTCTCATACATCCACTTTCGGTGAGAATCAGCCATCAAACTTACTTCTACAAATATGCAAGAATAATTAATAAATAACCAAAGACACAATGTTTAGACATGAAATAACTATATATATATATAACTATATATATATATATATATATATATATATATATACATATATATATATATATATATATATATATATATATATATATATATATATATATATATATATATATATATATATATATATATATATATATATATATACCTAAATTATGCTATCCTATAGTACATGAAATAACTATATCACTACAACAAAAGGAGCTGTGTTGTTTGAGAGGCACTACTAGTTGCTTGAACTGATAATGAAATTAATGCGAAGCAGCTTGAGAGGCACTACTAGTTGCTTTCATATTCAGACATGGACAACCTCTAACATAAGGCTCATAATACCTTAATGGTTAAATCTGTCCTTTCTTCATTGTAGCTATTGGTCTAGCTAAAGAACATTGGTTGATCCTATAGTGGGTTTTTAGGTTAATCATCAAATTATCCCTTTTCGCAGAAATGTTTTGTATCCCCTGTGTTGTTATCAATGTTATTCACACAATGATAATCCTTCACGCCATGAATTATCAATACATGGCCATAAGTCTTAGATATTTGTCTTGGTTTTCAAGTTTGAGTTGAAAATTTACTTATAAATATGCACTATGTTATTCTACTCCATGATTTTATATATTTTTTACAAGCAAATAATGAATAATTCTAATTAAAGTAGCGTTGTAACATTTTCAATTTTCTATTGTTATACTTCGATTACTTATTGAGTTGTTCCACTGAGGACATTATTAGTCATGATCCGAAGATCCTATATGCCAGAAAATTAGCCACACTTTTTTGCTAAAATAGAATTAGTTTGTAGATCAAATGTAAGTAGTTAGTCATCGTAGCAAATTGTGGATGAAAGGACACAAGCTAAGTGCAAATTGCTTGTGTTTTTGTAACTTGGTTATGAGAGAAATTAGAAATTTTAGAATTAGATAATTTGTAAATTGTTTTTCTTAATGCCATCTTTAGATGTTTTACTCTGAAGGAATGAAGGTCTGTAAAGGTCATGAGCAGAATAGTAGTTAGTAGTTAGTCTAGTAACCAGATTAAACTTGTGTGAAATTCTGTACTTAAGCAGCTTAATTAGAGTACTGGTCTCTGTTAGTGAAGTCTATTTTTGTGGAAAGAGTCAAGGATCTACTCTTCTATGCATACGATTCAACTTGTAACCAAAGCTCACATCAGTGATGCTTAGCTAAAAACCTTTTTGCATGTATGCAGTATACTTGTATGGTAACGTTACTATGTCACATTGCAAACTTTCAAATGTGATCACTCCTATATCTGAAAAGAGTTGACATCCTTCCTTAGTCATACTCAATGCTATAGCTATAGGTTTTCTGCTCAACAGATGGTGTAAATTCTGCTGGCTCATCAGTGATTTGCTGCACATTATTTTTTGCTTGCTTTTGTTTGTTCTGCTATCAGTTCTTGACTACTGTAAGCTATATCTACAAGCTTTGTTGTTAATCTGGTGTATTGAACTTAGTTTAATTTCGCATAAATGAACAATAAGCACTCCTTTCACAACCATAATAACCCATTCATAAATCTAAGCAAGCAAATTTGCTGTGGAACAGAAGAAGGTTTGAGATCTAGAGATAATTACTATCTAAACATGAGAAATAACAACAACAATTCATTTATGCGAAACTACCTGATTAATACACTGGACTTGAATCAAATTAACTACCTGATTTTTCTGTTTTCCCAACCAAAAAAACCATGAAGTTTAAGGTATCCAGAGTGAACATAATAAAGAAATGAATTCGAGAGGAATTTGAATACGTTTCGCACAACAGAGATTATGGGTTCTCAGATTTAGAGGAAGAGAGGCGGATTCGACTTAAATTTTCCCAATAACAACAACAAGAACACATGAATAACACACAAATTCGACTTATATTTTCCCAAAAAAAGTAACAAAATTAGGGATACTTACTTGAGGTAGCAACGTCGACAGTTGAGCAAGTGGCAGTAACAATGGGCAGCAGCAACGACGGCGAATTGTGGGCCAACTGCAGCGACGACCAACGGCAGCGACGCGAACAGTAGCAGCGAAACCAACAGGAGTGAACGGCGGCAATAGCAGGAGTGAACGGCGGCAGCAGCGGTGGTGAACTGACCGCAACCCAGATCAGGTGGGAGTGAGATCGAAGTAGCTTAGGGTTTTGGTATTTGGTGAGTTTAAGAGGCTCGCGTAATGGGTAAATGAAAAGGCAAGGAGCGTTTTTCTAACTTAGCCAAAGAACGAAATTACGGAGTAACATTTACTTTAGTTTAATTTTTTGTTAAAAATACATTGCGACTACCCATGTGGTCGCTAAAGTCAGTCGCTACCCTTCTTAAATTTTCACACACCAAAAAATTTGAGCTTAGCGACTAATATTTAGTCGCAATTTTTTCTTGTAGTCGCAAGATAGCGACTACTTAGCGACTAACTTATTTTTAGTCGCAAAATAGAGACTACTGGTCTCCTTCAGTCGCTAAATTGGATTTTAGCGACTACTTTTGAGGTCAGTCGCTAAATTCAGTCGCTAAACTAGCTTTTTTTTACCGACCTTTTTTTCGGTCGCTAAATCGTTTTTTTGCCTTTCGCTACTTTTCCCTTTCACTAAATACCATAAAAAATTAAAACAAATAGATTAAATTATATATTAAAGAAAAACAAATTAAATTTACGAAATAAAATTATTTATTAGGTATAGATAATTCGAAATACACAAGAATAACACATGTTGCAATTCCAAAATTCTAAATGTGAAAATTTGACAAATAAAAACATACGTTATGATAAAACAAAATCTAACTAACAACTAGTCTATGAATGCTCTAGAAGCGCCAGAACCGTCTGTGTGAACGTTAGGGGTACCGAATTGCTTTATGAAAGCCTCCATAGTTGCCTTGATATGCTTGATGTACTCCGTTTGCTTCTGGAGTACCTCATCTCTACGACGTTCTCTCTGCCCTAGCGGGCTGGGAAGCCTCCAAACGCTCTGAAATATGTGCCAGTTGAGGTGAAACCGATGGAGAGTAGGCAGATCCAAGGGGTCGCCACGAGCTTCCCTCATAATAGAGAAAAACTCCTTCTTTGCCGAACCCTAGAATTTCGCCTTTCCGGAAGCTACCAACCGCCTCTAAGAAGACCTTTTTGAGATCCATCTCCAAGCCACTAGACTAAGACTCCGAAAGGTTCTTGGTATACTTTTCCGGCAAATTATGGAGTTAGTTCAACAATACTACAATTCCAAATAAAGGAAAATAAAGTTGACATGTAAAATTTTGTGGCGTTTTAAGGGTTTTCATGCCTAACTTCTAGAAATGCTACCTATTACATGGTTTTAAAGCTCAATCATGTCATAAATTATTAATTTAAGCTTCCTAGTGCTTGATTGCACACGTTTAGACACGACAAGGTCATATTGGGGCGTTTTGTGGCGCTTTAGGGGGTTTTCACGCCTAAATTCTAGCAAGGTTACCTATTACATGGTTTTAAAGCTCTATCATGTCATAAATTATTCATTTAACTTCCTAGGGCTTGATTGTACACGTTTATTGGACACGACAAGGTCATTTTGGGGCGTGAAATGGCCATTTTTGGGCGTTTTAGGGGGTTTTAGCGCCTAAATTCTAGAAACGCTACCTATTACATGGTTTTAAAGCTCAATCATGCCATAAATTATTCATTTAAGCTTCCGAGGGCTTGATTGTACATGTTTAGACAAGATAAGGTCATTTTAGGGTGTAAAATGGTCATTTTGAAGCGTTTTAGGGGGTTTTTGCGCCTAACTTCTAGGAACGCTACGTATTATATGGTTTTATTAAAGCTCGATCATGTCATAAATTATTAATTTAAGCTTCCTAGGGCTTTAGTGTACACGTTTAGACACGACAAGGTAATTTTGGGGCGTTTTAGGTGGATTTTGTGCCTAACTTCTAGAAACGCTACCTCTTAAATGGTTTCATATTAAAGCTCGATCATGTCATAAATTATTCATTTATGTTTCCTAGGGCTTGATTGTACACGTTTAGACACGACAAGGTAATTTTGGGGCGTGAAATGACCATTATTTTAGGATGTTTAGGGGGTTTCGCGCCTAACTTCTAGAAATGCTACAAATTACATTGTTTTAAAGCTCGATCATGTCATCAATTATTCATTTAAGCTTCCTAGGGCTAGATTACACATGTTTAGTGATAAGTGCCAAATTGGTCACATTTAGGCCCTTATTTCTTTCCTATTTTTGCCCTTTTGTGTGTTTCTGACATCGTTTCACGAGCTTTTTGGCTAGCTTTCCACTTTGTATAGTTTTGAGGAGTTTTTGTTATTTTTAGTGGTTTTTTTGTAGGTTTTTAGTTCATTTTCTCTTCATTACTATTCTTTTTCTCTCAAATGCAAGATTCATGTATAGTTACAAGTTGCCTTAGTTTGAAATTGCAAGTGTTGTGCCTAAAAAGTTGTTTCCTTGTACCCTAACATATTCTACGAGCCATATTTTTTCTGCACACTAGAATTTGTAGGTGAGAATTTTTCCATTGGAAATTAGACTCTGAGAGCTTTCTAATGATATATTATAAGCTGCAATTCGTGCACTAACTATGAAGGTATAGCCATTCGAAGTTTGGAGCAAGTCTAGCGAGCCTGCGCCAGGCCAATGGCGAGCCCTTGCTAGACTCCTATTTTTGATGTAGTAGGCAGAAGGTTTGGCGAGCCCTCTCCAAAGACCCTGCGAGCCCACGCCACTTGTAGTCCCAAATTCACTCAAAGACAGAGAGCAGGGCGAGCCCTCGCTAGGCCAGCAAGCCCTCGCCACTCGTCAGCGAGCTCGTGCCAACTTCTCTCCCAGATTGTACCTACATGCAGAAACTTTGGCAACCCCTCGCCACCTAGCTAGCGAGCCCTCGCCAATTCAGCTCTATTTTGCACGTGAAGGCAAAAAGCTGAAAGAGCCCTCGCTCTTCCTCTAGTGAACCCTCACTCTTCTCGTTGACCGCGTTGAATTTTGCTCGTGTTGACTTTTTGGGTGTTCTTTTGCAACATGTGATATTTAGTAATGGCAAACTTGTTATTTTTAGGAAAACTTGTTAGAGAGTGATGTTTATATTTTAGCAAGGAAATAGAAAGAAACAAGGAGAAAAAAGTAGAATTTCTTTTTAGAATTTTTAGCTTACATGTTCAAATTTCTTTTCTTTACAAAGTAGTCATCTTCTTCATTGGAATAGAGAGAGAAAACTCCGCTTTTGGTTTTATAGAGTTCCTTGTAGAAGCTTCAGTTCTTGCTCGTTATTCTCAAATCTTATATCAATTTCATTCAATTTATCGAGGTGAGTGCAATGGTGCAATTTGTTTTCAGTTTTATTCATGCTTAGATTGTTTTCTTTGCAATTTTTTTTGCAATTTTTGTGGGTCTTTTTGTTGAGTTTCAATTTTTGATTCTTTTGTATAGATTTTTTCTATAGTAGTTTGTGATCAATTTGAAGTACTTTTTTTGTAGTTTGGTTGTGAGTTGAAGCATTTCTAGCAAACCCTAATTTTGTTCTTAAACTCTTGATTTTCTGGCTTTTTCCTTGCTTAATTGCTTTGATTTTGTTGTTTTCTTATTGCAATTCATGCTTAGTGAGTAGTTTTCTTAGCCTAGGTAGCTAGGAAGCCCAACCATGATTGCTCAATATCAAAATGATGTTATAACCCTCAATCCAACATCTATTTCCCCAATTTGTGGCCTCTTGAGCATATCATGACTTGGAATTGGCCAACTAAGGCTTGATATGTGAAAAATTGTTCATCCCATTGTATTCAAGGGATTGGATTAATGATTTGGGTTACTAGCTTAATAATTTTTGACTAAGTCTTGTTGAGGTTAGAAGGGGACTTCATTTTAATTATATCTAGGATGATTGAATGACTCTGGAGGCAATTTTGATCAAACTCCTAATCTAGGGTCACAAGCAACTATAATATGGATTAAGGGGTCGAATTTAATTAATGTTGATAATACGAGTGGTTGGAAAATCCTAGTGATCCTAGGTGTTTTAGCATTTGTTTCTTACAACTTCAATTCCATAGTTTTTACTTAGTTCTAGCTACTACAAAACCATAAATTTGATTTTAAACTCCCAATTCCTTTGAGACAACGCTCAAACTTAATTCCGCCTTTGTTACGGATTAAAAATATATAGTTGACTTTGTTGACTCAATTAGGAAAGTTTGACCAATAGTAACACTAGTACAAAAAAGGTCAAAAGCTGCGCCTCAAAAGCTGCGATTATGTAAAAACCGCAGCTTTTAAGAGTCAAAAGCCGCGATTTTTCCAATAACCGCAGCTTTTAACCCATACTACAGCAAAAAAAGGAAAATCCACAAAAGCTGCGGTTTTTACCAAAACCGCAGCATTTGGGTCTTAACATTAAATCACAAAATTGACGCGGGTGTCCATATGGCCTTCAATTCTCATATCTCGGCCCAATTAGTGAAGCCCATTTATAAACCTAAAACCCTAAATTCCCCTTCTTTTCTTACGCCCCTTTCTCCCTCTTCATTTCTTACGCCTCACTTTCTCACTCATCTCCTTCGCTCTTCTTATCTCTTTCTCCCTCATCTCCTTCACTGTTACGCTGACTTCCCCTCCCCCTCTTTCTTCCCTCTTCTCTCTTACGCCGACTTTCCCTCCCCCTCGCCGCCGGCAATTCCCATCCATAATTTAAATTTACCATTTCTTCGACTTGCCTTTTAATTTTCGATTTCTTTTTGGGTTTTTTTTTCAAAAAAAAAATGTGTTTTATCTAAAATTTCAGAGTTGATTTTAATTGCGAGTTTTTGTGTTAGAATTGCAAGATTTGGAGTTTTTTTTATTTTCAATTTCTGTTATAATTGCGATTTTTGAGTTGGTTTTTTCGAGTTTTTTCGTTTTTTATTTTCTATTAAGTGTTTTTGAGTATTCGAATCCCATTGCTGCTCATCGTCGCTGCATCTTTGCTCTTTCCTCCACCGCTGTCGCTGCATGTCATCGATCTTGTCGTTGCCGTAGTCCAATTAGGTAATGAAAACCTAGATCTAGGGTTTTGGTAAGTTATTGTTTTTTATTTCTTAATTTCGTTGTTTCAAATTTTTGCCGATCTTGTAATTTCGTTTTTTCATTTTTTTTATTTCTTGATTCTTAATCTGGATGTTCTCGTTACTGCATCTCTTCGTTGCTTCTCCCCCGTTGGTGAAAATAACCCATTCTCTCCTTTGTTGTCGCGAGATCTAGGGTTTTGGTAAGTTTTTTTTTATTTCATAATTTCGTTATATTTTTTTTATTAATTTACAATTTTTATGCTTCTGAAAAGTTATCTGTGATTTTGATTTCTTATTTCTGTTTTTTGTGGATTTTGTTTTTAATTTTTACTTACAGTTCTGGTTTTTTGTGATTTTTAATTTTCTCTAATTTTCTTTTCTTTTTTTTATTGCAAAATCAGGTTATTTTAACGAATTTATAATTTCGTTTCTGGATTTTTAAACGAATTTTTAGTTTCATTTCTGGATTTTTAAACGAAAAATTAGTTTCGTTTTTGGATTTTTGACGGATTTAAATATATTTTTTAACGAATTTCTGGATTACTAGATTTCAAGTTATTAATTTCTGTATTTCTAGATATTTTCTGGTTAGAAATTTAGTTTCAAAATTTATACGGACTATTTTATCTTTGCTCTGGAATTTACAATTTTTTTTTTGCAGGTAACATGTTTGGTTTGATAAATGCACAATGGAAGATGACTACTCAATCGTCAAAAAAAAAAGAAGATGACTACTCTAAAGAAAAGGAATTTATATTTTTTGGACAACTTGTGCTTTATTTGGACAAGACATGGACATATAAAAATAACAATAACAAAAAAGTATGAATGTTAATATTGATTTTGGACATTATAATTAATGATAATATTGATTTTGGACATAATAATGAATGTTAATATTGATTTTGGACATAATAATGAATGTTAATATTGATTTTGGACATTATAAAAAGAACAATATTATTAATTTATTATGTCACCGACTAACTCAAAAGCTGCGGTTTTTACCCAAAACCGCAGCATTTAACAACACAAATGCTGCGGTTTTGGGTGAAAACCGCAGCTTTTGAGTTAGTCAAAAGCTGCGGTTTTCGCCGAAAACCGCAACATTTGTGTTGTTAAATGCTGCGATTTTTTAACCGCAGCTTTTGAGTCAAATTAACAAATGCTGCGCCTCCAAAAGCTGCGGTTCAAAACCGCAACTTTTGGGCTATATTTGACCGCAGCTTTTGATGGTTTTGTACTATTGTAAGTAACTAGCGACGAATAAGGTAGAAGGAGAAGGCAGGCGATAGACGACATTCTTAATATAGCTTCAGTCTAGTGACACAACAATAAAATTAGAAGGGAATTGTGATAAGGATGGCCCATCAGGAGATAACCCAAAAGCAGGCCCATGAAGATCAAGCGATAGTAGGACTTGGAGGGAAATTACGAATATTTGAAATATGAAAATAAGCAACTAGAAACCGTTAGATGAAATAACTTCGACCCACTATCTACACCGTTGGAGGCCTATAAATAGATGCAGCGATACAAAAGTGAACAACAACAACATCAATCTATCTCTTTTCGCATTAGTTTCCTTTAGCCACACTTGGCTCAGTAGCCAAGTTAGTTTATTGTCGCGTAGCCTAGTTTACGCTTCAGCTTTGTTCCACAACAAGTTGTTCTCCTTATGTTCCATCTTCTTCATTAATTCTGATCGATTAGGAGGCAGTTTACATTAGCGAGGTTATCAATATAATCAGTAACCAGAGGGGTAGCCCCCTACCGAACTAAGAATAATATTGTGCAGTTTACTTGTTGGTGAGTGCAAAATCACCTCAATAGGTTTTTTGGCGACTACAGTGGGAGAGAAGTTTGCAAAAGCATAATTGCTTCTCAACCATGGCCCCTAAGAGATCTACACGAAGGTCGGGCAACCAAGAGGATGGTAACTCATCCGATCAAAATCTTGAAAACCCACTCGATGATCTTGTTAATTTAGAAACTGTTCCGCAATAACAATTTGTTGAAGATCTTGCTCCTCCTGAGCAAACTGAGTCTCAAACGCAAAGACTGGAAGGGTTGCAACTAAATAGGGGGGAAGATCAATCATCCTCAACCAAGGGTTTGCTCAATTCAATATACACACAATACATGGATATTGTTACAAGCCATCCGGAAGATTTGAAGGAGAATCAAAGGGAATGATTCAACAATCACCACCAAGGTATGGTATATGAAACTACTAAGGTGATAATTACCGAGTTGCAAAACTTTGGCTCCCACTCACAGTAGGCGGTTACTAGACAGGTGGATAGGATTATATTGGATATCAACGAGACGTTGAATGCTACTAATGTGGCGTTATCTAAGACGGTTGCTACTGAAGTAGTTACTCGGTTGGAACCTTCAGTGGAGAAACATAATCAACTAAATGAACGGTTGATGAATTTGTTAACCGCTAGAGGTTTAGGAATAATTGTAAAAAATCCTAGGGAGGAACCACCCTTGGGTTATCCTAGAACACGCACTATGAGAGGAACTAACGTCCCTCCGGCTCTTCAAACCGTATCAAGGAGTATCCCTCTTTGAGATGCCAATGAATGGAACAGAAGCCAAGGGAGAGAAGTAGGCCCAAGATCAGGCTATGAGTCAGGCTATAGCAATGGTCATCTCAGACCTTCGTCTGTTCCTTTGGCTTCTAATTCTATCCCCTTAACAACGTCAATGGGAACCGTTCCACCCACAGGAACAACCTTTGGTTTAGGGGTGAACGGTTATGCAACTGGGGGGGTATTCCCCACTAGTGGCGGTTTTCAAACCGTAACTAATGGACCTATTCCTCAAAGTACATATCTTACCGCTCATGATCCGCCACAACCCACTTAGTTTCCACAAACTAGGAATTAGTGTTATCCACATCAGGCTTACTCCTACCAAATGCATCCCAAGGGTCACATGCATAGGGTAATGCCTATGCGGGACCTCAGGCAATGAGAACACAAAACTCTAGTAATACTGGAGGTTTCCAGCCTTGAGGTTGATATAACCAAAATCCTTTTGGGGAAACACATCATCCTGCCTATTACCAGGATATCCGGCATCCACATGGCCAAGATCAGAACTTCCATATGGGAGTGGTTCGTCATGAACCTCTCCTCAGACAAATGGAAGAGATGTTCCAAAGAGCCATGGGGCACAACGTTGGTTTTCCCAGGAGAGGGACTTGCAATCCTTATCCACAATGGATGAAATGGATGTAGCTGCTTCCTCGAGGGTTCAAAGTTCCTGAATTTTCTCCCTTATTCTCTGGCGACGGATCAGTGTCTGCTGAAGAGCATTTGGTTAGGTTTAATTGCCAATGCAAAGAGGCATCAGACAATGATTACTTGACACTTAGGTTGTTCTCTAGTTCTCTAACTAGGACTGCGTTTGTTTGGTTCACCCATCTTCCAGCAAACTCGATTCAGACTTGGCAAGATCTGCAAGGGCAGTTACTTCGTCATTTGACTAGAGTGAATGCTGGGGTGTCCATTGGATATTTATCAAAGATAACCCATGACAAGGGGAAACCTGTAGAGGATTACATCGCTAGGTTTAAGAGAGCCAAGATCAAATGTCATCTTAACCTACCCGAGACTGAGTTCGTTTCTATAGTCCAGAAAGTGTTGTCTTTTCCTTTTAGAAAGAAATTTGAAGGACAACATTTCCTTGACTCCGTGGCTCTACCTAGTGCGGTGGTGGCGTATGAAAGGTGTTTAGCTGAAGAATCTAAAAGCAAATATAAGTATTACGCCAACTATGCTAATTTCACGGAAGAGAGTCAGGAGCAAGATGGTGATCAAATGGATGTGGCAATGGCAGAAATTGTTCAGGGCCCACCATTTAAATGTGCCCAATTAGTGAAAAAAAAGTCTTCTAAGAAGAAGGACTTCAAGTCTGATCAAAGAAGAGAATACACATTTGACATTAAAAAATGTGATGAAATCTTTGATTGGCTCTCGAAGTTCAAGAAGCTTAAACTAGTGGGTAGACATAAGGAAAGAGATCCTTATGAAATAAAAGGAAAAGTTTGCAAATGGCATGATGCCTTCACTCATAGAACTAATGATTGTGTAATTTTTCAGATATAGGATACAAGATGAAATCGAAAAAAGGAAATATAATTTTTCCCGAAAAGAGTGCAAATGCTTGTGAAATTGATTCTGAATTTCTTTCGGAGTTAGACAAATATGAGATGGATGTAATATGCTTGATATTGATACTAATATTATTTCTCATATTGCCATGTAGGAGCTTTCTAATGTAGCTATTGCTGTAAAGTTATATGAACGTGTTGTGAATGAAAGGGTCCTCATTTCTCTAAAATGCTAAGAGCAAGACTACGACAACCTCAATATGTGTAGGTGGCATTTTAGTGCCGCACACCCAACCCACCAATGTAAAGCTTTCAAAGGCTTCATCAATAAAATGATGAGAATAGATGGGTTGAAAATCTCAAAGCAAGAATACCTAGCGTTGATCTTGTTAATTTTCAACCTAAGGGGAAGAAAGATGAAGGTGAGGAATTGCAGTCAGGAGATGTTGTCGGCAATATTAATCATAATAGCTAGAGTCATTAGTCGGAAGGCTCAGACATATATGGAGGTTGTTCAGAAATTTCCTTTGCAAAATAAAGTAGTGGAAGGTTTGAAGAAATTATGCTTCTTTATGTGTCCTTCTTGTGCTGACATGCTGTATTATGAGTTGGTAAGGACTGAAGTTATTCCCAATAACCCAAGTTGGGTACCAAGGCACTAGAAGCCTCAGTTTTAAAGAAGCCTAAGGAAGGGACCAGTCATCCTTCCTGGAATGCCCTCTACTGTCTCAGTCTTGACTAGGTTGGGTCCAATTGCCTAGTAAGATTGAAAAAGTGGCAAGTTCATAGCAAGGTGCCCGAGAGGTAGAAATCAAACAAGGGAATCACAATTCAAGCAAAGATAAGGAACAGAAAGATGACCTGGCTCTGGCCAAAGTCAAGATAAGAGTCACGAAGAAGGCTAGGCTAATAAGAGAAGCAGTTACCAGCGAACTACAAGCAAACGCAGTTCATGTGGATGATGAGCCTTTGCAAAAGGGAATCCTTAAAGTCGTCATTGTTGAGGAGCCTCATTTGAACGATGATAGTAACTGGACAGAAAGGTCAAAAGGAGATGTTCTTGATGCCTAACCTCAGTTGACTGTAACCCAAACAGAGAAGTTGCAGGAAGAGATTCCTACAGCCAAGCCTCATTTAGATGAGAGTAAAAGAGATGTTGAAAGAAGATGTCCTAGAGACCCAGGCTCACTTGGGTGGAAAACAGGAAGATGGACTTTGTGAGGGAAATCTATTGTCGGAGCCTCATTTGGTTGCTATAGTACTTCAGAGAGAGACAATTCTGGGATCATCCAAGGATTTGTCATTTGTCAATATTCAGATTCATCCCTTAGTTATAGAACTGATGGAGGACCCTACTGAAGAAGAACAGGAGAATCATGGGACAGAAAGCTTTGTAGCAGATGCTTTGATGACTTAGCAGGTATCTGATGAGGAGTTAGTAGACTATGGCTTAGAAGGATTGGATTTAAAGGTGTCCAAGTTAGATCTTGATTTTCTGGCAAATTGTTCAGAAGGAGATTGTGAGTTTGGCACTTGTTGTGCAGTCACTTTGCCCTCAGCGTTCAAAGCCTGTGGGACCGTGCAAAAGGATACTTCATGGGCCGATGAATTTGATCAAGCTTACCCTGCAGGTAAGACCTGGTAGACCTCTACTATTTCAGTTGAGCTGAATGAATTGGATAAAGGAACTGGTCTAGCGCCATCCTTGGAGATTGTTACTAAGGAGCAAGAACAGTTATTTGTGGAACACTTATTCAAAGATTTTAGTGTGGACAACTCACATATTAAGCCCCTTTATGTGACGATTAACATAGATGGCACTAGATTGGGTCAAGTGCTCATTGATACTGGCGCTACTATAAATCTTATGCCTTGGTCAGTTTTTTAAGAAATTGGGTAAGGTAGGAAAGATTTATCTAGCGTCAAGATTATCATAACTGCATTCAATGGCAAATCTGAGAATATTGAAGGATTAGCGTGTATGCACGTCCAAGTAGGTACTTCTATGACTTGGTCAGCTTTCTTTATAGTAAAAGGGGAGGGTAATAGTAATGCGATTCTTGGAAGAGAATGGCTTCACCAGACTTATGCTATTCCTTCTACTTTGCATCAGAAAATGATACTGTGGAATGGTAATGAATATGAGGTAGTTTGTGCTGATGTTGATGCTTATTTGATTGACACTAACCGGGAATTTCCTAGGATACTTATGAAGACCTTGCCTAATGTCGAGGGGATTGCTCTCAAACTTGAAAGTCAACCGATGCCTAGAGTGAAAGTTTTCTTAAATGCAAACAAATAAATTGATGAGACCGTTGAAGATGATGAATTGCAAAACACATCTGACGCTTCCCATGTAGTGTGGAGTCCAGGATTGGAGAATTGAGCCAGTACAGTTGATGCCCAGGGGGAGTCCCTTGGGGGCAAATATGATGATGTACTTAACACTATTAGGGGAAGGAGGGCTATCTTACCTTGTGTGATTAGTCTTGGATACAAGTAGATATCAGACTTTTATTTTGTTCGTTATATTGATTTAATGAATTCGAATTATAAATATAAAATCAGATCGGGTACGACTTTAGTTTTTYGCAATCTTTATGCTTTTCATTATGCACAATATGGTCTAGAGGTAAACGCAATCATGGGTGATGATGCTGAAATTTTGTCATGTGGGAATCTTGGCGCTCGCTGTACACCCTTTTYTGATGCCATGGGAGGATTTTACGGCCAAGAAGAGGAAGTGAGAGTGTGAGCCAAGAGCGACGATATCAGGCAAGAAGTCCATGACCCTCTTGAGGAGGTTTATCTTGGTATAGCAGAAAATCCAAGGTATAATTACATTAGTAAGGAGTTACCTGAAGGAGAGAAACTATCCATTATTAAAGTCCTCCAAAACTATAGGGAYTGTTTTGCTTGGGACCATCACGAAATGCCGGGAATTGATCCTTCAATTATCTAKCATGATTTGCCAATCAAACCAGGTTGTACCCCAGTGGTACGGTACAGAGTCCAAGGAGTTTAGCGCYCAATTTGATTCCTAAAATCAAGGAAGAAATCACTAATCTCCTAATAGTTGGATTCATTGAGCAGTAAAGTACGCTGAATGGGTCGCCAACATTGTTCCCGTGGTAAAGAAGAATGGCAAAATTAGGATTTGTATCGATTATAGAGACATTAACAGTGCCTCTCCAAAAGATCAATATCCTATGCCAGTAGGTGACATGCTCATAGATGCTGCATCAAGGCACACAACAAGAAAATCGATTTCGGCCGACCGGCGTCACCGACCGAAAATCGGTCAATAACACCCTTTACCGACCGATTTTCGGTCGGTGACGTCGGTCGAATTTTCCTTCGTCGGTAAAATCCTTTTCACCGACCGATTTTCGGTCGGTGAGTTAATACCGACCGTTTTACCGACCAAATAAGGGCTCCTAAAAAATGGAGGGAAAGCCTCTTTACCGACCGCCAGTCGGTCGGTATTACCAACCGATTCTAGGTTCGGTCGGTATTACCGACCAACCTGGCGGTCGGTAAAAAGGCCTTTCCCTCCATTTTTCGAGGGATAAAAGGCTGAATTTACCGACCACAAGTCGGTTGGTAATACCGACCGACCTGCGGTTGGTAAAGGTAACAAATATATATTTTTTTGTTTTTTTTCTAATTTTTTTTGGTCCAACATTATTAATTTAAAAAACAATAAATAGGAATTAATTTAAAAACGAATAGAATAAACAACTTATATATTAAAAGTATCATTTTTTTAATACATATATATAATGCTTTCGTAATACACAAAAAGTAACAATGTAACTGTTTGTTAATAAAAACATACGCTACAACAAATCGAAATCTGAGTAAGAACTGCTACGACGCTACGAAAGCTCCAGAAGCGCCTAAGCCGTCTGTCCCATCCTCTGGACCTCTGGGAAAGCAAGACGGACCACCAAACCGCCTCATTATAGCATCCATCTGAACCTTCATCTGTTGGAGGTACTCTTCTTGTTGCTTTTGCTTCTCCTCCGTCTTCTTCCTAGCGCGCTCAAACTCCTCCAAACGCTGCTCGGACTCCTCCAAACGCTCGGACATGCTTGCCAACTGAGTTGAAAGTAATGGAGAGTTGGCGGATGCAGCATGGCCTCGCGAGGGTTTCTCATAATAGAGAGAGGTTCCGAATTTGGCCAAACCATGAACCTCCCCCTTTCTGAAGCCACCAACCGTGTAAAAAAAGACTAGGTTGGGATCCGATGACGAGCCACTGGCCTGAGACTCAGACATCTTGTCATTATATTTCTCCTGAAAATAGTTCTTAATAACAGAAAATTCGGAAACGATAAAACGCGAGAAAGTCAAATTGGGCGTAATAGGGCCATTTTTGGTTGTTTTTAGGGGTTTTTGCGCCTAACTTCTACGAACTCAAACCATTACAAGTTTTTAAAGCTTGAACATGTCTCATTTTACTCACTTAAGCTTCTTAGACCTATATTGGACACGTTAAGACGCGAGAAAGTCAAATTGGGCGTAATAGGGCCATTTTTGGTCGTTTTTAGGGGTTTTCGCGCCTAACTTCTACGAACTCAAACCATTACTAGTTTTTAAAGCTTGAACATGTCTCATTTTACTCACTTAAGCTTCTTAGACCTATATTGGACACGTTAAGACGCGAGAAAGTCAAATTGGGCTGAATAGGGCCATTTTTGGTCGTTTTTAGGGGTTTTCGCGCCTAACTTCTACGAACTCAAACCATTACAAGTTTTTAAAGCTTGAACATGTCTCATTTTACTCACTTAAGCTTCTTAGACCTATATTGGACACGTTAAGACGCGAGAAAGTCAAATTGGGCGTAATAGGGCCATTTTTGGTCGTTTTTAGGGGGTTTTGCGCTTAACATCTACGAACTGAAACCATTACAAGTTTTTAAACCTTGAACGTGTCTCATTTTACTCACTTAAGCTTCTTAGACCTATATTGGACACGTTAAGACGCGAGAAAGTCAAATTGGGCGTAATAGGGCCATTTTTGGTCGTTTTTAGTGGTTTTCGCGCCTAACTTCTACGAACTCAAACCATTACAAGTTTTTAAAGCTTGAACATGTCTCATTTTACTCACTTAAGCTTCTTAGACCTATATTGGACACGTTAAGATGCGAGAAAGTCAAATTGGCGTAATAGGGCCATTTTTGGTTGTTTTTAGGGGTTTTTGCGCCTAACTTCTACGAACTCAAACCATTACAAGTTTTTAAAGCTTGAACATGTCTCATTTTACTCACTTAAGCTTCTTAGACCTATATTGGACACGTTAAGACGCGAGAAAGTCAAATTGAGCGTAATAGGGCCATTTTTGGTCGTTTTTAGGGTTTTTGCGCCTAACTTCTACGAACTGAAACCATTACAAGTTTTTAAATCTTGAACATGTCTCATTTTACTCACTTAAGCTTCTTAGACCTATATTGGACACGTTAAGACGCGAGAAAGTCAAATTGGCCGTAATAGGGCCATTTTTGGTCGTTTTTAGGGTTTTCGCGCCTAACTTCTACGAACTCAAACCATTACAAGTTTTTAAAGCTTGACATGTCTCATTTTACTCACTTAAGCTTCTTAGACCTATATTGGACACGTTAAGACGCGAGAAAGTCAAATTGGGCGTCATAGACTCAGTAATGTTTCTAGTGGCAAACATCCTTTGCAATCGCGGTGTTATTGGAAATTACACCAGAAAGCTTGCGGGAACCAAACTGTCATTCGAAGACTTCTTGTACCGATTCGACCCGCAATGACGACACTTATCAAGTTCGGCATCGTCCTTCCAATACAACATACATCCTTTCGGGCATGCATGTATCTTTTCATGAGGAAGCTCTAATCCCTTGAGTACCTTCTTTCTGTCGTAGTAGGTGTTACACTTAGTTTTTTGGGACATGGGGAGCGCATCACTCAACAATGACCCAAAACCATCTATGCACTTGTGTGGCAAGTTGTACTCAGACTTCAAATTGTTCATTCTTGAAGCCATCTCCAACACCGAGATGTTGCTCCCATCATACAACGGCTCTTGGGCTAACTTGAGCAACTCGAAGAACTTCTTCGCTTCCGCATGTGGTTCTTCTTCGACTAAAGCTGTCTCCTCAAGGAATGATTGCTCCACGTCTCCAAATGCATCGACAACCATTTCTCGGTAGGGATTCGTTTGAGTAGGAGACGAGGTGGACCATCTGCTCACCCTTTCACCATGACTTAACCATTCATAGTAGTTCTCCATGAAACCCTTCCTATACAAATGTACCTTTAAGTCGGGCACATCCAAGTACTTCAAGTTTTTACACCGAACACACGAACATCTTATCTTGTCCCTGTCATTGAGGTAGGGGTGCTGTTGAGCGAAGGCAACAAACTCATTCACCCCTTCGATGAACTCACTCCGAAGCATGTTCTTATGATCTCGTCTATTATACATCCACTCACGCTCCTTCCTTTTCATTTTGGGCAAGCCTATTCTAAGCCATTAAAAAATATCAGTTCAAAGCATTCATCAAATTTTAAGTGTTTTAAGGTCTTCAAAGCACTTCATTTTTTTTTCTTGATTAGTCTTGTTGTGTTGATTATTCTAGTTAATAACCCACCTTTCATATAAGGAACAATACAAAAATTACCAAGGTTCAAACACTACGACACTGATCTGTCATTATTAGTAGATCGGCATACATCATTTAAATGGTGGATATAGACAAAAATCGTACTATACTATTAAGGCAAGCAATATTGGACACAAACATATATACACTAAGGGTTTGTTTGTTTACTTCAGTTTAGATTAGTTTAGTTACTAGCCTAATTTCCTTCTCTCATAAACAATTCTGTTCAGTTTAGTTCAATTGTTTTTAGCAAATGTTAAATAACAATCTTKCTTATGACCATGTTTGAACATTAGTTTAACATTTAATATAGTTTTATAATGATTCAAATCTTGAGATACATACCAAAATTATGTTTTAAGCAATGCAACTAATTATAATATATTCTTCCTACGATGCAAAATATTTGCTACATTTTTCGACATTGAAAAAAAAAAATCAATTTAATATTTTTATATTTAATTAGTTTATTTTCTAATTTTTTACCCTGGTAATAAATAATAATCCAATAGTGTTTAATTTGTACTCGTATTTGCATTGAAGTAGTGATGAGAGTGAGACATGCATGTTTTTGTCTTCTAATGTCCAAATTAAGTCATCCAACGTGTCATTGTTTGTATTTTTTGGTTAAATAAACAGAGTACTGCACCGCGTGAATTTAATGTTGTTAGTAATGAGCAATGACTATGAGCTTCATGTATACCAAGTTAACCTAGTTGACAAGTCACATATTCTATTTTTACAACACTACTAGTCTACTATGGTACCAAGAGTTTGAAAATTTTCTTTATGTTTTTGTCCCAAGTATTTCAGAGCTCTTCCAAGGTGGGCCGTGTACTTGTTTTTTTAAGGAAGTAAAATAAATTATCTCGTTGACCTCGTATTGTCATATGTAACAAGTAATGTAATTGAAAACATACTAATACAACATAATTAAACATACTAATAAAACATACTAATAAAACATACTAATAAAAACTAATGTGTATCATACTAATAAAACATAATTAAACAAACATAATTAAACATACTAATAAAACATACTGATACAAACTAATTAAACATACTAATAAAACATACTAATAAAACATACTAATACAAAGTAATACAAACTAATTTATCTAATAAAACATACTAATACAACATAATTAAACAAAATAAAAACAAACAAAAAAATGAGTATGTTTAATTAGTCAGAGGACCAACGGTGGCTGCAGGTGGTGGCGATGGCTGCAAGTGGCGGCAGTTTGCAGGTGGCCTGCAGTGGTGGAGGGTAAGAACTTAATTAATAAGCCCACAATAAAAAAAAAAATTGAACCCTTAAAAATTAAATTACTTACCAGAAGTGAGAGAGAAATTGACGGCGGTGGACGGGAAGAGGACTAGGTCACCGGTGAGTTCTAGGCTCCGAGAGTGGGTGGGTCGCCGGCGAGGAGCGAGAGAGAAAGCGGCGTGATAGGAGAGAGAGAACGAGCGGCAGCGTCGAGTGAGTGAGAGAGAATGCGCGGCGGCGTCGAGTGAGTGAGAGAGAATGCGCGGCGGCGTCGAGTGAGTGAGAGAGAGAAAGCGAAAGGTCGCCGGTGCCGGTGTACCTTCGCCGATGCCGATTGTGAGTGAGAGGAGTGAGAGGAGGGTTTGAGTGAAAGAGTGTTTGAGTGTTTGAAATTGAAAAAAAAATGAAGTTGAATGCCTGATATTACTCGACAGGAATTTAGCCGGTTTTTTCTTTTAAAAAAAATTAAATGTTACTGACCGAAAATTCGGTCGGTGGTACCGACCGAATTTTTGGTCGGTATTTTTGGCGAAAAATATAGCCTCTCAACTTTGTATGCTGAGAGTTTACCGACCAAACAATCGGTCGGTAATACCGACCTACTAGATTTCGGTCGGTATTACCGACCGATTTTTCGGTCGGTAAAATATTATCGATTGTAAACGGTCGGTATTAGTCGGTATTGCCGACCAAAAAAAAATCGGTCGGTGCGTTCGGTCGGCCGAAATCGATTTTCTTGTTGTGGCATGAATTGGTGTTGACTTTAGATGGGTTTGCGGGATATCATCAAATTTAAATCGTTGAAGGTGATCGCTCAAAAACTGCATTTAGATGCCCAGGATCTGTGCGACTCTATGAGTACGTCGCTATGCCTTTTGGATTCAAGAATGCGGGAGTAACTTGTCAATGTGCTATGAACCTCATTTTTGATGACATGATAGGAGATTTCATTGAGATCTATATAGACGATGTTCTTGTGAAATCAGGGAATGCATCAGAACATGTAGCGCGTCTTGTTTGTGCCTTTGAGGGAATGAGGAAGTTCTGTCTAAAGATGAATCCATTAAAGTGTGCCTTCGGGGTTAGAGCCAGTAATTTCCTCAGGTTCTTAGTACATAAAAACGGTATCGAGATAGAACAAAACAAAGCGAAAGCTGTCTTGGAGGCTCAACCCCCAAAAACAAAAAGGGAGATGTAGAAGTTCTTGGGACAGATTAATTATGTTTGCCAATTTATTACTAATTTGGCGGGAAAGTCGAAAGCTTTTTCTCCTTTGCTGAAGCTAAAGAAAGGAGATGAGTTCAAATGAAGTGATGAACATGAGCAAGCCTTCTAGCAAATCAAAGCAAAGCTGGAATCTCCACCAGTTTTGATTCCCCCAAAGCAAAATGGGAAACCATTGAGGCTATATTTGTCAGCGTTTGATGGCTTCATCGCCAGTATACTCACACAAGAAAAGAAATATAGGCAGGAGCAAGCGATTTTCTATTTGAGTAGAATCTTGCAAGACATGGAAACACGATACACCAATGCTGAGAAATGGTGTTTGAGTTTGTATGATGCATCTATTAAACTCAATCATTACCTCATGGCTTTCTCCATGGAACTCATATCACCAACCGACGTGTTGAAATACCTTTTGAATCACCCCTTTGTCAAAGGAAGGTTGTGTAAGTTGAGTATGCATTTGTCTTAGTTCGAGTTGAAATATGTCCCTTAGAAGGCTATGAAAGGTCAAGCTTTAGCAGATTTCTTGGTTGATCACCCCATTGATAATAATATTCGAGTTCAGGAGGAGGAGCCTTGGCGTTTATTTTGTAGATGGGTCAAGCCGAATAAATTTAGCTAGGGCCGAGATAGTGATGCTTTCACCAAAGGGTGTGAACACCAAGATGTCAGTAACTTTTGTAGACCGATTCACAAATAATAGAGCTGAGTTTGAAGCTCTGGTTATAGGTCTCAGGACCTTGAAAGATATGGGTGTCACAAGGGTTCAAGCGACCAAAGGGTGTGAACACTAGATGTCAAAGATTCTCAATGGGTTGTGTCGCAGATAAGTGGAGAATATAAAGGAACCGCCCCTCTAGCTCTAGCGATCGATACAACACAGAGAGAGCTAATTTCCTCGTCTGATCAATGTGACGTCTCATATGTGCCAAGGGAAGAGAACTTAGAAGCTGATTATTTAGCTCAACAAGCTTCTTCCGAAGACCCTGATGGTTTTGATGAAAGTGTAATACACATTAGGTAATTCAAATTAAAACCCTTAGAAGAGGTGACGAAGGTTGAGGTAAATAAGGTTAGCGCTCTTGGGTGCGAGGCAGATTGGCGTCAGGAGATCAAAGAATATTTACGAGATCCTTCTAGTAAGAAAGTTCCGGCAAATGTAAGGTTGGCAGCCACAAAATATTTCTTCTTAAGAAATAAGCTATATCGGAAAGATCCGCAAGGACTTTTGCTAAGATGTGTGTAAAAAGTAAGAAGATTTTGACAATTTTAGTAGAAGTCCATCATGGTATTTGTGGATAACATCAATCAGGGCTTAAGATGCAATGGCTCATTCACTGAATGGGGTTCTTTTGGTGTTTAATCAAAGGAGATTGCTTGCAATATGCTAAGGGTTGCAAACAATGCCAGAGGTTCAAGCCAATCAGCAGAGCTCCAGCAATGAGCTCTATCCGATAATTAAACCATGGCATTTCAAAGGCTAGGCCATTGATGAAATTTGTATCATTAAACCACCCTCATCGAGACACCATGAATGTATCCTGATCGCCACAAATTACTTCACCAAGTGGATCGAAGTACAGGCGTTCCAGAAGCCTAGTGCAAGGGCTGTGAATTCGTTTATAGAAGGGAGGATCTTTACACGATTTGGAATTCTAGAGTCTATCACTGTTGATCAGGCGTCGATGTTCACAGGAGAAGAATTCGATGAGTATCTCAGAGAATTTAATATCCAAAAGGTACATTCAACGCCTTATTTTGCACAAGCTAATGGGCAAGTAGAGGCTACAAATAAGATAATAGTGATTGGGATATCTAAGACGGTGGACAACAACCCATGAGATTGGCATACTCTTCTACATTATGCGACATGGGCATACAGAACCACTAAGAGAGATGCAACGGGACAACTCCATATCAATTAGTTCACAGGCACGAACCAGAATTGCTAGCAGAGCTGAGCGCTAAGTCAGCTAGAGTGGCTAGGCAGATGGATTTAACGTTTGAAGATTATAGTGAGGCGATGGCGATTGAACTAATGAATGTGGAGGAAGAACGCTTGCAAGCTCTAGAGAGTATAAAGGCTCAAAAGAAGCAAGTGGCCAAGTCTTACAACAAGAAATACTATAAAGATCACATATTTGGCAAGTGGTCATCTAAGTAAGAAGGGTCATTTAGGGTGGTTAGGGGCATGACAAGAAATGCCTATCTTCTTCAGGAGTTAGATAGAGAAATGTTTCAAAAAGCATTGAATGGCAAGTTTCTATGCCAGTATACGCCAAGTATTTAGGAAAGCCATCAAAATCTACGGTCAAAGCATCCTGACCTAGAGGCGTTTGACAAATAACTGGGCATGCGAGAACTAGTCAAATACGTGTAACAAAATTTCCAAAAAGGGTAATACATGAATTTGTGGAAGTAAAAAAGATGCCCCAAGTGGTTTACATAGGATAAAACCTTTAAATATTACTCCATAAAGTAGAAAGTCAAGAGACGCTTTAAGGGTGACGTAATCATATAAAAGTTACTAGATCCTCACTGAGCTTATATATAACATGTCATATAAACGTTTTTTTCATCTCAACTGTTCTCATCCTCTCTCTCCAAAAAAACTCTTCTGCCTCTTCTTTCCCTAGAGAATTGTCCTGATACGCTAACACTGATGGAATTTAAGAGATGGGTGCTAGAAAAAAGCTCCAAACCAAGAACGCTTTACTCTTATCAACCACGAGATCTCCCGCCAAGCTCTCGGGGGTGTGGAGTTTAAAAAAATGGAGAAGGAAAGGAAGGCACTCGTTTCATTTGAGTTCAAGTGGTTCAATTATTAGAGGCAGGGACGTGACCACCCCTACACCAGTAAGGAACAACAAGCAGATGAGGTAACATTTCGAAAGTAAGAAAGAGAGAAGGAAGTGGTAAGGTAGAGGAGAGAGGTTAAGATACAGCTCGAGTTGGAAATATGAAAGAGGGACAATGACGAGTACAAAAAGAAAGATAAGGCAAGGTGGGTTTGCCCTTGTAAGGGTCCAAAAGTTGATCCGACATCTAATTCACGGGAACCAGCCCCTGTCCTCATAATTCTGTCATCTTCATCTTCTTTCTCTTCATCACAGTCACCTTCTCCATTAGCAGGATATGTTCCTGCAAGGTTAGGGAGGTAAATTGCTTGTGCTCAGAGTGATGATGAATACTAGATTGATTCTGACAATTATAGAGAATCCAACGATTGACGTTAGATCAAAAACATAGTTGTAACAAGGGTTTAGTTTTCTAATTCCTCTAAATGTTAGAATTATGTACTGATGTATTTTGAACTTCAGAACTTTTGTACTCTTGTAAAAAAACATTGCCTTGCAATGTTACAAGTTGTATTTCTGAAGAACTTAATCATTAATGAAATGTTCTGCTTGAAGAGAATTTCTCTATTTTTTGCGTAATACAAGTACAAAATTCATTCATTGATGAAAAGTGTCTAATGATAAGACATTTCAACATTAATGTTGGCGTCGCTACTAAATGACTTCTCAGTAATGATGACTTTCGTGGGATAATGGGTCAATTTATGCCTATTCTCCAAGTAATTTCCCAATAAGAGGTAAATGTAATTCCTGGAAACCGTGTTGATTTAATTGAGCATTATCCCATTCTAAGTCATTTTTCATTTCTACTGCAAACATAAGATGACTACAAAATTATAATCATATGAATATAAAGTCGTGAATAAGAGGTAAATGTTAAAATGTCTTGAATTTTGGAATTGTTTTCATAATTTAATTAATCATCACAAAGTTAATTAAATTGTTTAAAATTCCGAAAATTGCCAAAAATGAATAGAAAAATTAAGAAAAACTCCGAATAATTCTAGAAATATCTTCAAAAAATAACTTCAAATTAATTTGGAAATTAAAACACATTGTAAGGGGTGCATTGTGTAGGAAAATGTGCCCGATGTAATGAAAATTTGCCTTTTTAGTGTTTATTAAGGCCCTAGCTCTATCTCAACTTGTGTGTTGCAAGGGGTGTCTTATCATCGGCCATCTTGGGCTAGGGACAAATGTAGGTATTTACATCATCCAATTTGATTTCCAATCTGGGATTTTGGACAATGAGAGAAGGAGTTGGTTCGACAATTCTAGTGTTAGGGTTTATGGAAGTTAGATTTTGTTGTGCTGGTTATAATGTGGGTTACGATGGAGGAGGAGGTGCTTGCATGGAAATTGGGGTTTGAGTTTTAGTTGTTTCAGAAAACCACTGGTCATGTGGAGGTGGCGCAAGTGGTGGTGGTTTTTATGGTATCGACAGTTGTGTCTGATTGCTCGGTTGGAACGTTCACTTTGGATTTTGAAGCCACTGCTTTMTTTCCTTTCCCCTTACCAGTTTCCTTCACCCCAATGATCACGAAAGTATTTGATCAAAATTGCATGCAAACCGAGGTGATGCTTTGAGATAGAGAGAGAGAGAGAAATGTTTCTTTGAGATATGATTTCAGAATTATGATGAACAAAAGAAAAAACAAAGTGGGATAGATATATAGGAAGCAAGTACCGAGTTAAGGAAAGTGAAGTGTTAGTAGCTGTAAAAGAAGTGGAAACACAAAGGGAAGTAACTTCCCATAAATACATCAACTCGCCAACATTGAAGTGGCACGTGCTAGTGGATTGGAGCCCATTAACTATGATTTTTGCCAAAATTACTAAATTTGAACTGCACAAATACCCTAACTGATAGCAGTTAAGAATATCCAGTTAATTCTTTCCAAAACCTTGAGTATTTTCCATCACCCCAATCAGTTCACATGTTTTAGGCAACTTAGTTCACTTCATCTGCTCATGCTTCACAATGGTAAAACTCGAATCAACAAAGTTATGTGCAATATATACATCCATGAACACTATTCTAGCCAATCATCGAGGGAAAACAAAAAGAATCCTTTGACCTAAATCAAACTAAACCTAACAAGACTCTTAACCTACAAAAGGACTCTCTACACAATGGTTTTGTGAAGTTATCAGTAAGCTGATCTTCACTCTAAAAAAATAGCAACTCCACATTATCTTTCTCCACATTATCCCGAATGAAGTGGTGTCTGATTTGAATATGCTTAATCTTGGAGTGCTGCACAAGATTCTTTGAAATGTTATATCACTTGTATTACCACAAGGTATAGGAACACAATCTAATAATAAACCAAAGTCTTTCAATTGACTCTTTATCCACAACATCTAAGAACAACAAGCTGCTGCAGCTATGTATTCAGCTTCTACTCTGGACGAAGCAACTATATTTTGCTTCTTTGAACCCCAATAAATCAAACAAGATCCCAAGAAGTGTGCCATACCTGATGTACTTTTCATATSAACTGGCAATCCTACATAGTCTGCATTTGTGTACCCGACTAATTCAACTATACTACCTCTGGGTACCACAAACAGAGATCATCTGTTCCAACMWAGTACATGAGAATTCTTCTTACAACTTTTATACGTGACTCCTTGGGGTTGCTCTAGAATTGAGAACACAACCCCACAAAGAACTTGATATCAGGTCTGCTAGCTGTAAGGTACAAAAGTGAGCCTATCTTACCTCTGAATAGTGTGGCATCCACAACAATTCCCCTTTCATCTACATCCAGCTTAGTAGAAATAGGAACAAGTGTGTTATAGTGTTCTGCATTTCATACTTCTTCATTAGTCCCTTCAAATACTTCAATTGGTGGAGCATTATCCCTTCATCTGTTTGATTGATATGCAACCCTAGGAAGCACCCTAGTTCTTCTATCATGCTTATTTCGAATTCACTCTGCATAAGATCAACAAACTCATTACATAGTGTAGATACCTACATTTGTGCCTAACGCAAGACATCCAATGATAAGAACCCCTTGCAACACACAACTCAAATTAAGTAAGCTAGGACCTTGACTGGCACTAAAAAAAAGCCAAGTTCCCTTACATCGGGCACTTTTCCAAGCACTTTGCACCTCAAAAAATAAGTTTAATTTTTTAAACAATTTTAACTTCTTTTTAAGCACTTTTCCAGAATTTTTCTGAATTTGTCGAAGCATTTTTGCAATTTTTCCGAGTTTATTAATTTTGCAATAATTAATTAAATTATTAACACAGCTCCAAAAATTACGAAATTTTAACACAAATTACTAAATTTTACAAAGAATGTTTACATATTTTTCCATAATTTTCGATTTGTGGATTAATATTTATGAATTTCTTACGCAAAATGAAAAAAAAAACAAAACGGAAGCTTTTGGAACCTTCAGGGCCGTGGATTGCTTCCCATGTAGGTCCACGTTAATCCCCTAACTTCTCGTGCAAGCAGGAAATAATTTTTTTTCTTTTTTAAAATCGACAAACWAATCTAATTTAGGCAAATTTGWTCAGCAAAAGAGGCAGGAGCTTGGGCTCAATTCACCCGRTTTTGTACGTAATTACGCCCAGTTTCTTGCCTGTTTTAGTTATTKYCTATAAATATGAGCCTACCCTCGAATCATTTGAACTTTGGATGAGTTTTTGACAACTTTRGAAGAACTTTTTGCAACTTTTGCACGACTTTACTCTCTCCCTCACTCCTGCATTGTAGTYCGTGGGCCAACCCCGCAGRGGGGCTTGCTTGGGCCTACATCGATGTGTGTTTGTGTTGTGGGCTTGAGCCACAGAACCCGCACGTGAGTGCGTTGGGGGAGTGTTGTCGAGTAAGGGGATCGCCACCGTGCCAATAAAGGTTAATCACGGACGCCCGAAACGTTGGTGCCAAACAATGGCACCACGTTCTGATCCAGTAACCAGTTCGTGGGTTCGGAGACATGGTACGGATTTGAAATCTTTTGAGCCCAATCGCTACAGATGTAGCGGCCTACTATGTTCATTGTATCATTACACGATTATTGGATGCACGCAATCTAGCAATTTAACGCCTTATTAAGCGCACTAACATAAGGTTACAGCGGGTTACTATTTATACAAATCAAAATGACTACATAGCTAAATATTGTGACACTGATGTTAATTCAATTTAAATAGGTCGTAAAACGGTTTTGTCCATATTATTGTACTTTAATGTGGTTCGTGTTATTTTCGGTTTATTTAAAGAATTATAAAGAGTGATTGAGAATATATACGAATAGAGAATAGAATATCAAGAATTTTTACTAGAATCGTCGTAGAAAGAAATGAACACAAGTTAAAGAGAGTAAAATCGTTCCTAGCCATTGAACATTTATTCAAAGAAAACAAAGTAAAAGTTAGTATGTTTAATATGTGAGAAGAAATATACTATCATCAATACCAAAATTATAATAAGATCAAAAAGATAAATGAATACTCGTAAATGATAATAGTATCAAATCTACTATAAATATTAAGAAATAAAAAATCCTACAAAGGAAACAACTGACTTAATCTGGCTTTGGACCAGAAATACTCACAATAATAGCAGATCCCACAAAGACCATGATACAACATAACCAAAAGAAATCCACTAATCTTCAAGAACCACTCACTTGCATATAAGATAAATCAACAACTCCACTAGAACAATCATAATAATAAAAATCACACACCCACCTACAGCCCCTACACAATTCCAATAACCACAAACATTATCCAAAACCCTAACACAAGACAAAAAAACAAAACCAAATTAACCATTAATCCATCAACCAATATCATATCTTAACTGAAACACAAAACTCCCTAACCATGAACAACAACACATCACAGAATTGACAAATTAAACAAAATCAATATAAACAAAATCGAAAATCACCAAAAAAAAACCCAAACCCCACACATCAAGACAGGACGACTCACCCATAACCTCCAATACCAAACAGCCCTAACAACAGATAACAAAAATGAACGTATTTATAAAAAAAATAGACATCAGAACCAAAAAATCCCAAATAAGCAATAACTATATCGAATCTCAAAACTATTCAATAACACCCACCTAAATCCCATATCATACCAACTATAAAACCACAACTAACAATAAAAAACTAAAATAAATAATAAACCAAACTAACAAACAACCATCTTACCCAGCCCACAAAACCCAAGCCCACTATCACCAATACTACCATACCCCAACCAACTCCCATATCCCTAAACCCTCCCTTAAACCCCCCACAACCCTACAACCATATAACCTCACCCCTCAAACAGACCAACACACACATACAAACAAAAACCTAAAAAAAAACCCTCAATCACGCAGCCAAACTCCTCAAACACACACACCCACACCACCACCAAACCAAAAAACAGCGTTACCTCATAACAGACTAACACAGTATTTTTTACATCTCTTATGTTCCCTTATATAAATTATCTTATAGATCGGAACAACTTACGAACATACAAATCACAGCTCTCCATAATACGGCAATAATTACACAAATCTCCAATACCCAAACCCAAGCACACCTACCTGAGACATGTCACCTACATGAATCAACATACTATATAAACCATCATAACCATATAATATCAATCACATAAAACAATCTACATTATACTATAAGATCACATAACTCATCCCTTAGTGTCTTTTTCTACTTGTCCTGTAAATTTCGGTCATTAGCTCAACCACATCAAAGTTGACATTAAATTGGAAATCGGACAACCAGTGCGGGCGGAGTAATCACAGGACATGGTTCGAGGCCATAAAGCGTGTTTTAATTTTTATATATTTTTAAAATTTTTTTTCCTGGAAATTAGACTGAAGGGTTTATAACGAGTATTCGCACGACTCGTAATTCATTCCGAGCAATCCAGAAAAAATCGCTGAATCTGCAGCTATGAACAAAACCGAAAAAACGAAATGAGATACAACAATCAAAACATAACAAAATACAATCATAGAACAAGATGRTTACTTAAATGAATCATGAAATTAAATAAATATATGGTTATGAAGTGTTATAGTCCTCAGAAATTGTATCGAATCRTCGGGTCGAAACGGAATCGTCAAAGGCCTTCGATGGCTTGGTTTCGGGCTRTTTAAGGGGCTGTTTTGAGGGGTTCTTTGGGGCGGWTTTTGGGACTGCTTTGAGSCTGTGTTAAGTCTGTAATGAAGGCTAAACACCGCTGCTCTTTTCTGGTTTCGACCAACGCGTGGTGGTTGTGGTAAGGGATGAAACGATGGCTGTTTGAGGGAGTTTTGCTGCGTGATTTTGAGGGATTTTTATGGGTTTTGTTGATGTTGTATGCTGCTGAATGCTGCTGTCCTGTTTGAGGGGAATGAAGGGTATATATAGGGTGGTGATTAGGGTAAAGCTAGGGAGAAACAAAGGGTTTAGAAAGGAGCGAGGGCTGGTTTTAGGGGGTTTATATAGGGTAGATTAGGGTTAACAAAGAAGGGTTATGCCGTGAGTTTGATTTGAGTGAATAGTGGGCTTGAAWGGGGTTTTACGTGCRTGGGCTTGCATGGGTATAGAACTAGGTGGCTTTGTTATGTTTGGTTTATTTATTAGTTTTAGGTTTAATTTTAATTAGGCTTAGATTAGTGGATATTAATTTAGGCTTAGGTMAAATGATATGGGTTTAAGGGTGGGTCTATAGTCTAATTAAG
>SNQN01003661.1:0-17516 GCA_008642245.1 Bassia scoparia | reverse complement strand
AGCGTCATAGCCCTATCCGCCCCAGTCAAAGGAAGACACCTCACAAAGATCCTCCAAAGTAGGGAGGAAACGCTGCTAAACTCTAATCCCCGTTCCCTTATCAGGACACAAAGCAGTACTAAGCAATACTAGAATGATGATCCTAGTCGATTGCTCATCTGTGATRCCCGCTAGCTCAAGACCATCCATGATCACACTTTATGGCACCCTCTTGTCTCCGCCCTTTACTCGTAATCGGAGAACAATAGGGCCTATCAAGTTATCCAAACGAGGATCGGTGATCTTGATCTCGTCATCCATGGGAACAAGCCTTTCCGTAAAGGTGAGTTCTATCAGCATAGTGAAGTGATAAGAAGTCAAGGCCATTTCCCCGCATGGGAAGCGAAAGGTGTTCGTGGTATCACAAAACCACTCCAWTAAGCCAAACAKCATGAGCCTAGGAGCAAGTGAGTACAACTGACTAGTCATGTTGAAGGTGAAATCATGTAAGCCGCMATGGCCTAAGATACGCCACACACCTTCACGATGCTCGAAGAATTTGGCATGGAAGATGTCACCAACCGTTTTTGAGGTCTCRTACGTCCGGATCYGGTAGTCACTCTGCACGAGAGATGACACAAAGTTAGCTAGCAAGTCACAACAAAGCAAATAAGACAAATGGAAGCAACATAACCTTCCATTCTTCGGGCGAACGGAGAAGTTATTTTCAGAGAAGCAACGYARCTCCRATCTATGCCAACCATCCAACATCCATCGGTCGCGGGATCTAGATACCTTCTTCCCTCTCCRAGTCGGAATGCTCTGGGCAAAAYAAGGAAAAAGYTCAAAAAACWAACACGCAGCATAACGGCTAAGCGAGTACATCTCGCATACAAATAAACGGCCCTGCAGGGGCTCACAATTAGCCAACATAATCATGATTAAGAATATGCACAATTTTCCTAACAATCAGAGCAATAGACAAGCAGCCAAAGGGTGAGAAAAAGCAATTCTTCTCCCTAATGAATTCAAATGGTTAAAGGAATGCACAATTCCGTTTGTGTATTTCATATTCAACAAGGATTTCAAGAAGGTGTATGCATTCACTTGTGCACCATACTCCACAGTGAAGCWAGCAAATCACCATTAMTAAGCATTTTTCAGTCTTTAAGCTACTTACAATGGTGAAATCATGCATGARCACTCACATTATTGCAAATGGATATGGAAAGGATTATTCCATCACCAACAAACAAGAATTAACAAGGCTTATGCATAATTCAACAAGGCATTGACATGGCAAGCTACTATTCATCATCTTCTTCAAGTAGTAAGCTTACAAGGCCAAAACTCACTCAAATTTGCGCTAAATTTGATGAAACAAGTTGCAAAAGGCTCACAAAGACATGAATAAGGAAAGRCATTCAACAATATTGAGCATACACAAGCAAGGGAGCAAGCCCCAATTCAATTGCACAAATTGACAAGGCATATTCAAATGGCATGATTTTGAATAATAATTTGCAACTTAATAGTGAATTTCAAATTTAAAGTGGTAAGCTCACTTGAATTTGGAATTTGATGAGCAAGCAAGGCCTTTCCAATCAATTCCCTCAAGCAAAAATGGATTTTGGAGAGCATTTGAAAGAGACAAAGTAAAGAGAAAATGACAAAATGAGGCAAAATAGCCCTAATAGGCCACAAATTCAGCGAAAAAAGGTTGGACGCTGGCGTAATTGCGCTAAGCTTTTGCCTATTATTGGCTCATTTTTGAGCTAATTTTTGTGGCCCYACTTGTACACGCGAAGCCTAGTGCATTCTAATGTTGTTAGTACCTCCCGGGAGTTCTAACCAACTTTCAAAGTCATGCACAATGACCAAAATGCCCCAAAGCAAGCAAAATGGGCTCGAAAGTCATCRAATGGAAACAAAAATGCACCAACAAAGCTACGACAAGCCGTAAGCGAATGTAAAATCAAGACGAAGCAATATCCACGATCAAGTGAAAGTCAAAAATAGATCAAAGTCAAAGCATATCCCCAGTCAAAGTCACATTGTCCTCAGCAWACATACAAAGGCCAAGGGTAAGCCCGATTGTGTTATATGCAATGCAAGCTTCAACAAATTAAAAAGACATTGCTATATATACGCAATCGTGGCTATACGCGACGTTACCTTCACTTCGATTCTCCCTAACGACTAGCCGAGATGGGGTAGAGCAGATCAAACCGGTACAAGCAAATTAAGCARACATCAGCAAAAACACATTTGTTTTACGCGATCGTGGCTATACGCGACGTTACCATCATTTCAATTTTCCCAGACGACAAGCCGAGATGGGATAGAGCAGATTAAGTAGACACAAGCTAATCAAGCAGACATCGAGAAAAAGACATTTGCTATACGCGATTGTGGCATTATACGACGTTACCCTCATTTTAATTTTCTCGGATGACTAGCCAAGATGGGATGGAATAGATCAAACAAGCATCGGCAAAAAGACATTCAATACATGCGATCGTGGCTATATGCGGCGTTATCATCTTAATGTTCCCGGACAACTAGCCGAAATTGGGTAAAGAATTCAAGCAAGCACCAGGTCCAAACGGAGGCATCGATATGGACAACAACGCAAAGTGTCCCTAGTAAGTCCAAACAAAGGCATCGATACGGACACTCGCAAAATTCTACCCAAAGAAGTCCAAATGGAGGCTTCAATACGGACATTATTTCATCATCCCGAGTAAGTCAAAACGGAGGCATTGACGGACACCGCAACGATTCTYCATAAAGTCCTAACGGAAGCATCGGAGTTCACAAAATTCCCCGGGAAGTCYTAACGGAGGCGTCGAGGCAGACAACCGAYCAACAAAACACACTAAGATGTCCTGATGGAAGCACTRAGATGGGCARAAGCATATCAACAGCATGCAAGRCAACATCACAAAAGTTCCCAGTGGAAACTAAACAATAGGTGCAGGCAAAACTATTTGTTTTGCAAGTATCGGGTACTTTGGCTTTCGTTTTACAAGTTATTCGTCTTTACAAACTCAACCAAAGTTGGAGATATATACCTACATTTGTCTCTAGCCCAAGACGACCAATGATAAGACACCTCTTGCAATACACAGCTCAAATTGTGAGAGCTAGGACCCTGAATGAGAGCAATTATTAATTAATTGAATATCAACATAGTAATTTGTTGGCGTGTAAATTTACTAATTATAATATTTAAATATATTTTGTGTTAAATTTAGTAATTTTTGAGATGTTTTGTTCTTCGCATTTTGACTTGATTATACACCATCCCATCATGAATGAGAGCAAGCGCATGATTTGAATTTGTCTATGAAACGTCTATAGTGTGGTAGAGGGAAGTGTCTTTTGAAACTTCCTTTGTTTGAAGGTCACGAAAATCTAACACGTTTGACCCGTCACATCTTTCTAGTACTTGAGAACAATATTTACTATCCATTGAGGAAATTGACGCCTAATAGAAGCCTGCATTGTTTTACTTAATGACTCCGCCGAATGTAAGGGCGAACATCCAGTTTCATCATGGAGCTTTGTTGGACTGGCTAGTCCCCTCTTATGAGCGAATTTGTGTTGTGCATGTCTCGGATCAATCCCTGGCATTCTTTCAAAGACGAAGCAAAAAAATCTGAAACTCTTTCTGTGTTGCACAGTTCATCCCTCTTCTTGCTCAGACTACGTGTCAGACCAATCTGTATGTCCGCGAACGTGTCATTGTCCGGATGGATGTCTACCTTTTTGTTTGTTCGATTACGGAAGATTCTTTTCGGCTCTTTCATTCCTTTATAATCAGTTGTGTTTTTGTTTGTTTTGCGAGATTGTGAAATTAAAACAATCATAAGAAGGAAAGAAAGTAGAAAGGAGCATGTATTATAACTACTGAAGAGAGTACAGATAAGTTTGTCTCCTAAGAGACTATGACAGAAGAAGGGGATACTAGGCTCTATGAACAGACTCAAGAGGACCACTCCCTGCAGGACTAGCTATCCTACTTCTACACACTAGACTGCAGACCAATCTCAGATTAAAATCCCGAGTATTGATCCATCGCGCCATGGTGCACCCTGATGACCTTGCTCCTAGTAGTTATCTTAGACGATTTGCGCCGACCATGGGAACGAAGCCCTTTGTCTGGGGTGATGAGATTGATGGGATCAAATGCTTCCTTAGTCATTGCCATGAAAACCTCTTAATCAGCTAAAGGGATGATTTCTTGGCCAAACAGGAATCCCAAACCTTGTGCTTCGAGGCCATCTAGGGCAGATGCCTTGCTTGTGGGGACAAGATCCCCGTCTACAAAGTTGCAGTCGTTAGAATCTTCGAACCATGTGCTTCTTTTTCTGTAAAATAAGAAGGATGGAGGGAATTTGGGTGAAAGTGCGAAACGAGCGTTTCCAAGATAATCCCCAAGGTATTATCTATGTGGTTCCCCCCAAAACCATTAAGGCGATATTTCTCGAAGACCGTTAAGATGTATGGATCCCAAACGAATTCAAGAATTTTCTTTCCTCATTCTCGACATACACACATGCTTCTGCCTAGATATTTGGCATCGCATAGCTTCAAAATTTTGTAGAGCACGTCATTTGGAAGGTCGGCCAACGACTTTTGATTGTGATCTTGTGGCTCATGGATTTGCCATTTGCACATTTGGAAGTTTTTGCCTGACGGGTAGGCTAGACCATCCCATCCTGCCTTTAACTTCTCGATCATGACCCTCTTGTAGCAGTCACAAGTTATGGGGTCGTTTGAGGGTTGATAGGCATCCGAGACTTCCCTTGACGGAGGGGGAGCCAAACTGACTGAATGCTTTCCTCATGCTGTATTGAAACGCCCATTGGTTAGTGCAACTGATTTTGGGCTTGTCTGATGAATTGGTATTATGAGGATGGAAGGGTCGAAATGAGGGTGGAAGGGTCAAAAGAAGTTTCGTTTTCTTCAAGCATGCAGATATTGACCCCTTCGCTTGACTTGTTCTTCGCATCAATCACATCTTGCAGAACGTTCCTAAAGATGAAGCAACCTTCGAGATCATCGCCACGACTTTGATGATATCTGTAGTATTTGTTTGGATTCCACCACACGGGTCTTTCTTCGAGAGCTAGATCAGGAGTAGGTTCCATGGGTTTGATGACCCCTTTGGCACTCAAGTGTTCAAATGCTCGTGCAGCAGAAAAGCCAAGGCGAGAGTACTTGCGCATTTGGAGGACCTACCTTGTTACCTTAGGAGGTATAGGAGGGCGACGACCTCTTGTTTTTTCTAGTGTTGAGGATCGTAACGCTTCACAATCTTTGATGGTATGCCCATTGCCCGTGTAGATTTTTTAGGTCTCCCTTCGGTGGATGAGATTGTTGCAGAATTATCAAGCTGGTTTGAATGGTTGAGGGCGGAAGCCCCGGAGTCTGAGCACGGCTTGCGCTTGTTACCTGCTTTGAATGTTTAAACTTCCTCTCCAAGAGAGTGCATTCGCGTGGAGAGAGGGTCAATTATGTTGACCAACTCAGTGACAAGTCTGTCGAGGCCAACGATTCGGTCATTAAACATCTTATACTCAAGCTCATCACTCTTCCGAGTGTCGGGGGTTTTGTTTATGAGAGCTTCGAGCGCATCAAATTCTAGCTTAGTGATTCGAGCGTCTAATGACTCTAATTTTGCCATAACTTGGGTGATGAGAGAGTTTTCTGTGGCCATTAGTGCAATGGTGTTGATTGGCTGAGTGTTGATTGAAAACCATGTGCCTACGAGCTCGACCGTTGGTGCCTAGCCTATTTGCACATGGACCAATGTTAAGTTTCATGTCGAATCAACCTATGATGCAATGTATGTCTTAGGGGTGATCATTCCCTTGCTAATTGACTGACTCAAAAATGTAAAAAGTGCATGAATGTCAGAAATTTGCCTTTCGCCTTTTATTTTTTATTTTCTCACGTTTTTGTTTGTTTTTTTTTTTTGCTTTTTGCTTTTTTTTTTTTTGAAAAGGCGAAGTTCAAAGGTCCGACGTCTGTTTCGTATGACTTAACAAAGACGTAACGCCTAATGATTCTAGTTTACAACCACTTCGACATTTCGACGCCTAAGGGATGATCACCTTGATAAATGAGGACTGTTACATGACTCAACGACTTGTTTGTTATGAATGCAAAGCTAGGGTCCTTAGTCTAAAAGCACGTAGCACGTTGTCACGCTAGCATGAACCCTATATGCAAAAGAAAAACAAAAGTCCAGCCACCTAGAGTCAGTTGCTACGTTATCGAATAGGTCAGTTTGGGTGTCCAAGAGGGTGCCATGACTAGGCTCTGAACGATCCTTAACACACCCAGCACACTATGATTATCAAAGGAGGTCTAAACCATTACAGCTTTGTAGTGCACGCAGCCACACGTCATGGTAGGGATGGGCATCAAGCATAAGAATTGGTTACATAGGTAGTGCACCAGCGCCAATCTTAAGCGAGCCCCCCCGGTCTTGTGTCAAGTGTATAACACACTTATATGACACGTGATGCCTAGAAAACGGAAACTCAGTGCCAACGAGCTAAGTTCCGTGTAATGCAAGATGCCTAAAACACAATGTCGTCTTAAGGACGTTGAAATTGCATAATAATTTGAGTATTGTCAACACATCACTAAAGGTAATATCTTTAGTGAACTCCCCAGTGAATTCGCTAGAAAACTGTACGAGCGACGGGGCGTCATCGGGCCGGACTGGGTCCGATCCCTCTGCTCAGGGGGGTACAATTTAAGGGCGGCTCGATTTGTTTGCTAGAATTGAATTCTGGCTTTTGCATATTGTGAGTATGCCTGGAGTTGTGTKTTTATACTCGAAATGWGTAAAGGAAGTCGCCACTGCACTTATTTTGGGAAGCTGCGGAACCCGTTTWAAGCCTTACCTATAATTGCATAAAGCAAGGCGAAGGACTCCATGTTTGGTAGTGCACCAAAGGTCTGGATTAGGGGACAAGGGTAAGGGTGAAGTAGTTGATAACACCATTTTATATTCATATTTCTATGCCAAATTTGTGTGTTTTCATCTTTCTTTTCCCATAGTTTCAACCTTTTTAGAGCTATTATATTTTATATTTTACTATTGCTCTTCTCGGGTGTGTTTTGCTTTGTTTTTGTAGGTTTTAGGTGCATTTGTTAGGATTATTGGAGATGCTTGTAGAGCTAATCGGATGTTGATCAAAGAACGGGTGATTCAAGACGCTTATATTGGCGAAAAAGCTCCAAAAGAATTGCTCATGAAGCTCCCCCGCAAGTTGGTAGTGTAAATCACTTAGTTTGCCGCAACTAGGTGCGGAACTTGATTTTTGATGAGTTTTAAGTATATGGCAACCCACCTCCGCTAACCTGGTTGCGCCAGTTCACATGCCACACCCTAGTTGCGGCCCATTCTTTGATTTAGAAAACTCCTTCATATATTCCTACATCTAAAAATAGGTTTGGATGCAGTTTTATTCTTTTTTCATACCATACTTTTCATATTAGTTTTGATGATAGAAAGAAGCCTTTCTCTCCATTGTTTTAGCACATAACTCTCAATTTTGTACTTTCAACATCGTTTTAACAATTCATCAATTCAAAGTATTGTTTGTCTCATCTCTTTCTCTTTTATTATTCTTAATCATGTTATCTTCTATCATTAGTTTTGTTTATTCCATAGCTATGTGTGACGATAATTTCCCCAAATTTCTAGGTTAGGTATGAACCCTAATAGATTAACTTGCGAATGATATCCCAATTCCCAACCTTGATTAATTTTACAATTCTTTCAATTAAAGTGTTTTATATCATTCTTTGATTTAGAAATAATATTGATGAATGTGATTATTTATTTCAATGAAAGTGATTGCTTAATGATTTAGAACTCTAAATTAGATAAAGAAACCATTCATGAAGAGATGTGAAATTTGGTCTAGATTTAGGATGCTTTGCTTAAAGTCCTTATAATGCTTACTCCATGAAAAATAGGTAGGATTGCTTGTTATAGAAAAGCTTCTTGATTTGACTTGAAAGAATCAATTAGTAATATATTAGTGGCGCTCCATCTATGAATTGTTGATTAATTGATCAGGAGAAGGGAATTGCTTGTTGAGTTAATCATATTGTGGAATTCTTAAACCTAGAATTGCTTTTATTTGTTATATTCCAATTAGTTTAAAATGCTTTGTTGTTTAATTTACATCAATCTCCTCTTTTTTGATTGCTCATTAGCTTAATTAAACGTCAATACAACCACTTTGAACATTAGTCTATTGGATTCGACCCTTACTTTGCCGACAAAACAGTATTAGGAAAAAGTTAGGTTATTCTTTGCGTTAGGTGCGCGACACGCCTATAAGTATAGCACAGCACACACCCACCCCCCCCCCCCCCGCGCATCTAGCGGCCTCTACTTAGTTATTGCGGGTTCATTGTCCGAAAGACAACAACAAACAATTTTTCGTAGTTCAAGGTACAGAAGACTTATATACCAGATGCCACACAATGCTAAAGGAAATGATGGAAAACCGAAGCAAGATTGGTTTCAGCGCGCTCATTGTTTATTTCGCCAATTCATCTCGAAGAGTCACCCAATAGGAAGAGGTGCTTTTMATTCTATTTTCCCTTACTCTTTTCATGATGTGCTAATCTGGTAGTATCTCTGCTTTATTCTTGCCTCTAGCCGTAAACATCTCCTTTAATTCATCATTTTTGGCACTGGGAACCATCATGTGAGGACAGTTGTATTGTTGCCTATTTAGATGCAGGCGAACCATTATGGATGGGGATGACCTAAACCGCATAGGTGGTCCCCTATGGCTACATACTTKCTAGGGATGTTTATACACTAACCTAGGTTGTGAGCTGTCTAACCATAAAATGAGATCATCGCCAAACTTCACCAAGGGAGTAAAACCAAGRTAACAAATAAGAATCGCATCATCACTTGTCTATCGCTTGCTGAACTGTAATTCATTTGTTGTGATCATCWTAAGGTGGTAGACCCTTCCTTAACCATAAAATGCCTCATGCAACTGGACCCACTTCATGGAGACTAGTACCCATTGGGCAACAAGGATAGAACCAACTCATTTGGCTTAGGAATATTTGATACCACCCTAGACTAGCTGAAGAAAGTTAGTATGTAACATTCCTTCACATACGACTCCAAGTTCTGGTGCTCGGTTCTAACCGCCACATATATGTCTGCARCAGAGCCTTAACACTTTGGTTTTGAAGTCTACAATCCTCARCTCGTCCCCAGACAATTCGCACTATGTCAATCCCTAGCAATCCCTATTTTAACCAAGGGAAATCATGATTGGGCAATAAGGTACGTTTCACTAAGGAAGACRTGTGGAAGAGACCAATCATCCAGCTGAAAACGAACTCTTTACCTTCTTTCAGTGCTTGTGAACTGGTCACTGAAAGTTATGCTCTATGGTGGTACGATGTCTTATCTTGGAACAGTACCGCTAACATTAACAACTTCACCTTTAGAGTGCCATTATTTGACGGTGCATTGGCTCGTTAGTGATACTATCCAATTCCCTGAATCTCCACTAATCGTTTCATTTTATCTTCCCTTCTGTTTTGATTGTGTAGAAAGCAAAGGAAACAAGAAGAAAGCGATTTCTTCTTTCAATAAGAGTGTTGGTGATCTAGTTGAGATTACCATCCATGAAGGTGAACTTAACGCTATAAAATTTAACGGGCAACCAATCTCTGTAGATGATGAAAAGTGTCACCACAATATTCCTCACCTACCGATCGTCAGTCTTCAAGAAGCCTTTGAACGTCCATCCCGAGCTAGAGACAAGAAAAGAGGCAACAGGCATAGAAGAATCATCACTTCTAGCCCTTCAACTCGTACTCGGTCTACATTGAAGTCAAGTGAACCAAACTCTGATGAAGATGACCGCCAACCCATCTCAGGTAACATGTTACCCGTTTGTCCTTAACTAAGCTTTCTTTGTCACAAAGTTGACCCCATGATTCTATGTTCCAGCGTTCGTTACTCAAAAGGAAAGACCTTGAAAGACCTCCTTCCTATGGCCCCACAATTATCAGTAGCGATGAAGAAGAATTGATGGTAGACCCCCCTGCAGCTAAAGCACAAAGCACTTCTCCTAAAGCCTAGAAAACTAACCAGGATGATCAAGCTTCCAACAGTCCCCCAAAGAAGAAACAAAAGAGTATTTCCTCCCTTCTCAGTGACATTGCATCCCACTCTTCTGACATAGTATCCACTCYTGTGCCCTCGTCTTCAAACATTTTCCTCCTGAAATCTTGCAAGCCTACCCTGCTGTCCCCAATGTTGATTCCCCTGATCCATTCCTAAACATGGATTCTGAACCTATTCTGGACACCCTTCAAATGTCTAGTGTCCTGCCCCAAGAGGTCAACACGGATGTCAATTCTTAACAGTGTRCCCCTTTACCATTTTCGATTGAAGTTGAATCCAGTCGATCCACCGATTAACTGATGGACCACAATCCAGCAAGTCCAAAAGGAATGAATCCTTTTTCAGAAACGCTGGTTGTAGGGAAAACATGACCATCGCCAGAAGCTAGTGATGAGGACAAGGCGATARAGGCTCTAAACATAATAGGAGCAAGTAGTCATTCTTCCCCTATAAAGGATGCATATCAGCTTGTCGGCAAAAATACAAGTAATTTCGATTTCTTATGCTACGATTTTGAATTTCCACACCATGTTTGCTCACTTGAACTTTTTGTTGACAACTGCTCCAAAGCAAAGAATGATCCTAGCCCAAAGGTTTGCGCTCATGTCATGCTTTCCTTGGGAAATTTTGTGGAAATATTAGCCTCTACCAACCCTTCTACATGGAGTGATCTGCTTRAACCTTATCGGGACTATATTTGAAACATAGGTGGTAGGTTAAGGCTACCCCCTCAAATGCATTCATGAAAGTGCAACATATTTGAGCAGTCCTACCAAGTTCCCCACTTCCTAAGATGACATAGGTTAATCTCACCTCTAGGGAGGATTGAACCACCTGAGAGCCCAGTTGTGGGACCTGATGTGGGCTCCATATTTTTGTCATGCAAACCCATTTTTTGAAAAACCTGATAGTACAAGACATTTATAGAGCTACCACCATCTATGAGGATTTTATGGACTAGGTGATTGCATAATTGAATTGAACATATAAGGGGATCATTTTGGGGATGGACCAGACATCTACAATCTTGTGAAACAAAACTAATGTCAGGAACATTAGGATAACCAGTTTGATAAGTACTAGCATAACTCATACTTCTAACCTCATTCTTTACGTTGTTCCTAGAGACAAGGGACCAAAGATAACTGAGATCTCATTGAATGGACGTATTGACTAGTACCTTTTGGAAGGCTCAAGTCTGTCCTCATGATGTGCCTAGTCTTTATCTTCCTGTTCCTTAGCAAACTTCTTGTATTGACCAAAGAACCCCTTTCTAATCAGATCCTCTTGGTTGTTCTTCAACTGAATACAATCTTCTGTGACATAAGTAGGGGCTTCATGGAAATCAAAGAACTTATTAAGATCTTTTCCAGCCTTGGCCCTCTTAGGTGGCTTAATCCACCTTTCATAATTCTTGTGAGCTTCATAAATAACTGCCCTTTCAATATTAAGAGGTGTAAAGCTTTTAAAGATAGGAGGAAAGTTGGCAGACTTCTCCTTCTTTTTCTTCTTTTCGTTTTTTTCACTTCTAACAGATGGTGATGTTTTATCATCCTTCTTATTCGCAGGAGTGCTTCGTGGTGCAACAGTTTTGTTGAACTCTTCCAGGCTGATGTAATCATCTAATATGTTCATGTCTTAGGCCAGGGTTTCCACCTTAGACTTGGTAAGGTGATCCCTAAATGGACCAGGACTTAAGCCATATTGTAAAGCCATGATGACCACATCTGGTTTAGATTTAGAAACTCTAATAGCTTCCTTGTTGACACCTGGTATGAAAATCACGCAAGCTTTCATCCTTCCCCGTTTGACAGACATGAGCTCAACTGATGACTTCTCCCTTCTCCTACCACTGATAAAATGGTTTTGGAACTGACCTACCAGGTCACTAAAATTGTAGATACTACCATGTGGTAAATTGCAAAACCAGGCCTCGRCAACCTAAGTGGTGTGGTAGGAAAATACTTACACTAGCTTGCATCTGCATATTCACCTAGATACATGTGTCCCTCATAAAGAGCCACAWGGTCACTAGGATCACCAGTGCCATCAAACTTGATATGACWCGGTATCTTCACCTTTTGAGTTCTAGCTCTAAGGATTGCATCACAAAATGGTGAAGTGGATGGATACCTGACATCACTAGTGGTCTGACTAGTACCCTGGCTTAAAGTTACCCTGGTATGAGATTGACTTTATGCATGTCCACGTTCCTCTAATCTGTGGAAGGCTCAAATGCTATTTCCCAAACGATCATGAACMGACTACGCARCCTGGTAACAGGCTCTGTTTGAGTGGTTCCTAATGACAATCCTTTTGACCTTACCCTATGCCTAGATCTGGGTACACCAGGCCTGGTAGAGGGGTGGTAAAATTGGACTTCCATACCTTACCTCTTCCATGTCTTCGTCTCCTTCAGCGATATCTTCCACGGATGGAGCAGATCCATATGATGGAGTTGACAGTGCCAAGGTAAGTTGGTAATTTAACCTTCTCTTGTTACGTGGCCTAAGTGGTCTCATAGATCCACTAGCCTGGTGTCCATGCCTTTTGGTGGTGTTACTTGGGGTGCAAGGAGTARGGYGTATTGAGACATGCTCCTGCATTGTACTAACACTAGAGGTACTGCCASTGTTCAGGTTTCACGAGTTCTTTGAGAGGGAGAAGGCAATTGATGTACATRCCCACCAGTTCTAAGAGAACCAACGAGTGTGCCTCTTGGACTTGGTGGATGTCCAACTAACGCTGGAGGTGTCCTTTGACTCYGACTACTATGGCACCTAGTAGACCTAGTATGTCTAGTAGARTGACTTTTAGCAGTGGAGGAGACCTCCTTTAGCCTTTTCGRATCAGGCCTGCCTCTAGGCACCACACCTGGATTGACTGTTTYCATGGTWCAACCCTTGAAATATATGGCACTACGACCCTCCTTCTAGCGCCAAATTGTTTGTACAATGAGTCTTGCTGAAATGGCAGACTCCAATGGCCTCTGATAGAGGTGTTGATCCAAAGCTCAATCTGATTACCTACAAAATCCAATAAGACTACCCTGGGGGGCAACCTAAGAACAGCCCATTCGATAGAGGTGTTAGTGTTTATACCAAAGATTGGCTAAAACTTAGAGAGAGAAGTAAGTGGTACTGTTATGTAAAACGTTACCGGGCCTGGTTATTACCATTGGTGTGCCTATATAGTCACAAAAAGTAGTACGTGGCAGTCACCACTTCATAGGACATGTGTCATGCGTAGACTAGTAGTAGATGTCATGCTCATGAAGCCCTTACCATGAAGTGTAGGTTGACACTACTTGTGGGCTTTTAGCACTTACATTTAAGGTCGTTCTTTTATGTATATGGGCATTGGATATATTTGGCCCAATGGGCAAATACACGCCAACAATTAATAACCAAATAATTTTTAAATAACGCAACATTTTGACAGTTTACAAACATAAGTGCAACCTTTTGATTATTTAATAATGTAATGCACTTCTTATCTCATTTTCTTTGACTAGGCTATAAGAATAATCACCTCTACCTAAACCTCCCTTGAACATTAAAATCCATAAAAAAAATTCATCATCATTTAGTCATTTACATATCTATCACCTTGAAACCCATTCTGATTCGATTAAAAAGTTTTTCAAATAATCTATACTATTTATATCTATATATTTTTATAACTTGGTTTTTAAACTTGAAATTATGACATGTGCATCCTAAAACATTTCAAGAAAAAACTTTAAAATCTATTAATTAATACAACCACATCAAAATGTAAATTTGTCGGTTATTCGAGTTTTTTTCTGGCTCTCATTTCATTTATTCTTTCCTTCTTCAATCCTCAATGACAACCATTTACATCATCAATGGAAGATCACCATTTTTCTTGACTTTGCTTCTTAAGTAGAAACTTGCATCGCTTCTCTGAAACCATAAAAGGATTTCTTTGTGTTGGTTCTTTCTGGAATGGTAATTGCTAAAATTCATGCTGCAGCGATGGGTGTCGATGGTGGCGAAGGGTGGCATGGGTTTGGGCAGAGCTTCCGAGCAGTACTAAGAAAACAGATTGATGCTGCGATATTTTATGCGGTTTGATTTCTGAAGTTTTCTTTTTCTTTTTTATATTTGAATTTCAATTTTATTTCGATTTTCATTTTGATTTCTTTTGATTTCAGTTTGTGAATTGCTTTCGATTTCGATTTAAGGGTTTTCTGTTTTTTTTTCTTTTCTTTTTGGATTTTGTTTGGTTTATCTTCAATTCATTGTGTAGTAGTGTTGGTTTTAAATTTTGTTTGAAATTCATTTCTGAATTTTCGCATCGTTATTTTTTTCATTTTTTAAATTTCATTAGAATTTCGTTCTTGAATTTCAATTTGTTTGTTATTTCATTTTTTTTTTTGTTGAATTTCGTTTTGATGTTCTTGGAATTTCGTTACTCATTTTGTTCGAATTTTAAAGATCTAATTATTTCATTACTTATTTGTTTGAATGTTACAGATCTAAGTTCATGCTTGGAATCCTAATTTTGAAACGAACAAGAAAGTAATCAAAGGAAGATGGTGATGTTTCTGAAGCCCCTGTACCGCGACGGTCTCAAGGTACCTTTCCGTCGTCAATTAAAAATGTTCCACAATTGGACTTATTTGATGATAAGCTACTCCCATTTCAACCCTTTTTCATAAATTTAATTTATTAATAAGCTTTAAATTTGGTACAAGTAATAATTATTCTTATTTAAATTTGATCGTCATTGTTGTTATTATTTGAATTGGGTTGTATAATTTATGTTAAATTCATGTTTGTTGAATTGTTTTGCATGATGAGTTGCTCCAATAATTTCTCAAGTTTGTACCTTTGATGATGTGATTCTAGATATTATAAGAATGATCATTTTCTATTATTTATTTTTTTTGGGCAAATTTAGGGGTTTTAGGATTTGAGAAGTTATGTAATGTTGAACTATGACATTCCTTTTTTAACAGTATATATTGAATGGCAATTGATGGATTTGGCATATATCTCTTCTAATATTTTGAAGAATCAATTTAAGGTACTTCTGTATATCCTTTTTTTCGAAAGTTAAGAGACTTAATTTTTTGAAGACCAAAGCAGCTTTCTACTCTCTTTTGCTCTTATTTGGTGAGTAATCTTCAATTACTCTATTTTTATCTCATTCGTTTGCTCAAAATTCATGTAATGTGCATATTGAATTTTTATTAATTTACAGCAATTTTAAGTTTTTGTTGATTACTGAAACTTTTGAAGCATAAGTTTTATCATAGGTTCGAGTGAGTTCTATTCTTTTGTTTCTCCTTTGAACAATTTGTTTGAAGTGGCTAATTATTTTTGAGTTTCTAAATTACATAAATGAAATTTAAAATAATTTTAGGAAGATATATTGCAAACTTAAAAACACCTAACATTGAAATTGGAGTTAAAACTGAAAATTTTGGGAATTGATTTCGCTACTCCTACAAGGTGTCTCTGATTTGTGATAAAGGTTGTTGATTGTTTATGTTTAATGCTTGGAAAATTGATGTTTGTATGGTGTATGTTCTGTTTTCTAACCCTTTTGATTGCTTCTTATTTTTGTTCCTTTACTAGAATATTGATAGAAGAATTTGAAGGCAAGTGTTTTAGTTCCAAGGAAGGTATGTCTTCATATGAATTGTAATTTAGTTGTTGATTACGATTCTGAAAGTTGTTTCTCCTTAAAGTTGTTTCAAGGAGGGGTTGATTTGTGTGCAATTGAACTTTGTTTAAATCATTTGAATATTTCCTTTTAAAGCTTCTATTTCCGCTCAATGCTAATAGTAGATGTAGGAAAAACTTAATCCTCATGCTTTCTTTGACGTTTGAGCGATCATATTGCTTCATTAGAGTGTACTTTAAAACACCTTCCTGTCTTTATCTTAAGCTTTCAGTAATTTTTATTAGTTTTTTCAAAGAAATAAAATTAAATATCTTTAGGGGTAATTTGTTTTGAAGTTTACAATACCTTCAAGTGACAATTGGCTTTCACTGGATTCTCACTGGAGCCAAGTACTTTTGTGTAATTTGGCAAGATTATTTTGTGATTATGGTTCAAGATCTTTGTTGCAAAGTAGATATTGTTATTTATGGATATGCCTATTGATAGAATATAATGTTTTTTCTTTATCTATTTTTGAAAAGTGATTGTTAATCATCTGTTCGTTCGTGATATTGCATGAATTCTTTGTATTATGTATTTTGTTGCACTTAATATTTCTCCTAATGTGCAGGGCTATTTCTGTGAATGTCGATATAGTTAAGAAGACTTCAGTTAAAGGTCTTTATGATTTACCACAGTTTTTCCTTTTTCTAGCAGTGGAGAAACCGACCCAGAGATTGGAGTGGATTAAAATATTGACTTTCCTTCACAGTTACAATGAAGCTATAAGGAGCATCGTATTTTTCATCATTCTTATTTTAATGTTGTTCCACATCATTCTTCATTGTTTTTACAGATAGGTGGTGCTTTGTTTTGGCCTGCATACATTTGTAACTTTATCCAATTTACCGAATTATAGGCCTTCAATACTTTCAATGCTATGTCTCCATAATTGTGGTTTATGACAAACACCTAGCTTTAGATTCTTTTACTGAACTATGAACTTTGTGACGATCTCTATTGTCCTTGCATACAGGAGAAGACATTAGGATCTTCTTGCTATGAAACATCACCTCAATGATATCTTTGGGTGATGCAAGGGGCATGCACCCACTGTTATCTATGTTGAGCACATTTCTGTAATCTTTCCTTCTAATATTGGCAAATACTTGTGCAAACTGTAATTCATTTTCTTCTTCACACCATATCACTTCATGGTTTGCTTGACTTAAGTTGATCACACATTTCTACTATTTTTTTAAGAAAAAAAAAAAGATAACTTTGTGATCTTTTTTACCTCTTGCTACCAAGTGCAATTATTTTTAAAAAATTATCCAGCAATATATTGGGTCTTTAAATTTAAAAAGTGAAACTACATTGTTTATGTAAAAAAAAAGTCAATTTTAACTACGGAGTATAACAAAAACAACAAATATTAAGTATCAATGTCAAATTTTACAATTAATTTTGTTCCTTAAAAAAAAGGACAACTCCGTATTCGCCATCACATTTCTAATTACTCAATTATTAATCAGTCGTTTTATTATCCTTTTTTAAAAAGAACAAAAAGTATATARATGCATATAAATYATATAAGTTCATATTTATTTCAATAAATTAAGCAATTTAGCATTGCACAAGAACTACTCATTAAGTAAAAACCCGACAACCTTCAAATAGAAATCAATCAATAAATAATAAA
>SNQN01003660.1:11885-30480 GCA_008642245.1 Bassia scoparia | reverse complement strand
TCATTCTCTCTCTGGTCTCACCTCTCCTCACTTAATTCCCCTCTCTCTCTCAGATCTGGACCGCGCAGCCCAGCCCAACCGACGCGAACCACCGCCGCAACCTCTCCTCTCCGCAGCCCAGGCCAACCGCCACTGCTGCTGCCTCCTTTCCGCAGCCGCGCAGCCCAGCCCAACCGACGCGAACCACCACCGCGGCCTCTCCTCTCCGCAGCCCAGGCCAACCGCCATGCTGCTCGCTCTCCTTTCCGCAGCCGGCGCAGCCAACCGCCGCCGCCGCCTCTACGCAGCCCAACGCCACCCCGCTGCTTCCTCTCGCAGCCCAACTATGGGTTGTTTTTCATGGTTTGTTCTTCCTTCAATTTTATTTTTAGGGTTTTCTTTAAATTTGATTTTTTTGTGGTTTGATTCTGATTTTAGGGTTTGATTTTTAGGGATTATTTTTTCGAATTTTCAGTTTAGGTTTGATTTTCAGGGATTATTGATTTTGATTTTTATTTTTATTCTTTGGGTAGTTTAGTTTTTCGTTTTACAATTTTGAAATTGTTGTTCGTTTTACAATCTTGTTACAATTTCAGATCTCGTTTTTTTGACAAAAATTCCTCTCTTTTTTTTTGATTTACAGATTTTTTGTTGTTTATTCGATTTTAAGATTCTTTGTTTTCAATTTTAGATTGTTTTTTTATTTAACAATTCCCCTTCATTTTTGTTTAGATATGGTATTTTATTTATATATTTTCCAGATTTCTTTGTTTTTTTTTCCTAAAATTTTCAGATTTATTTCATTGTTGGTTGTTATTATGATTCTGATGTTTTTTGTTTGTGTTGTTTGTTTCCAGATTTATTATGATTCTGATTTTTTTGTTTGTGCTATGTCTTTGTTCGATGGATTATTTCCAGATTTATTATTGAGTCTGATTTTTTTTTGTTGTTTGTTTGTTCAGACTGTTTGTAGGATGAAGATAAGTTTGGAGCAGGAAGAATTCAGTTCTTTATTTTGTATTTGTATTTCTTATAGGCTTTATTTGCTCAAGTTTTTTTTTTATTTAGGCAAATTTTTGTAATTGTAAATTAAATGTTATGTTAATTCATAATATAACTCTATACATTTCATTCATGTGATTTAGTAATTTTTATTTATGTTTCAATGTTTACAAACATTAGTTTGCATGATGTTTTTAGCCATAAATCCACTCAAACAAAGACATAGCAAAGGAAAAAACTCATCAAAAAAAAAAGAAATGGAAAACAATATTGTTCATGATTACCGACCGCTTGACGGTCGGTAAAAGTCAACACACTAAGTTGTTGACTTTTACCGACCGCCAGACGCGGTAAACTCAGGAGTACCGACCGCTTGACGGTCGGTAAAAGTCAATAACCTTAGTGTGTTGACTTTTACCGACCGTCAAGCGGTCGGTAATCCTGAATTTGACTTTGACTCCCCCAATATTGTGACGGTCGGTAATACGGTCGGTAAAAATTACCGACCATGTAGCGGTCGGTAAACCCTAAATTACCGACCATTGGATTTACCGACCGTCCATTACCGACCCTAAACGGTCGGAAAAACTATTTCCGACCGTTTCCGCGTTTTTACCGACCGTTTTTGGTTTGTTTCAGACGGTCGGTAATCGTTGGTTTTCTTGTTGTGTCAGCACTTGATTTTTCAGTTCATGGCAAACTTCTTCAAGGTGATCACAACTGGCATTAGCTATCTTAACATTCAACATGTTTTCTTTAAGTTCTCTTTGCCAGTATGTAGGTTCACCTAATTTGTAGCATTCATCTAATAAAGAATCTATAACAAGCAAGCATATTTCCCTATCAATTCATGCATATCTTCCCTAACCTGTTCTAAGTTTACCTTGTGTTCATGTAGCACATCATCTTGACCATCAAGCATTTCTTGAATGGCTGGTTCCCCCTCTGGTTCCTAGATCAGTACCATCTTCCTCAATGTTTGCAAAGCAGTCATGCAAACACTAGGGTTAGGTGATTCTTCATCCTCATCAGACCCTGAGTCAGAATCACCCCACATGGATGCTATCATAGTATTCTTGAATGTTCGTTTTCTCCAGATTTGGAATGTTTGTCCTTGCACTTAGGACAATCTCTGATTAAGTGTCCCTTCTCTACACACTTGAAGTAACCTACAAAAGAGGATTAGACTTCTTAAATTGTTACCTTTGAAGTTTTTCCTTTAGTCACAAATTGTTCTTTCAAATCTTTGGCAGTCATGCCAACTCATCTTCATCTCCTCTACTGTTCCTTAAGGGCCATGCCTCTGGATGGTTCCTTCTCTGACTTAGAATCAAATAGCAATTCATGAGTCATGAGGGAACCAATCAGCTGTTCCAGAGACAAGGTGGATAGATCTTTGGCTTCATAGATAACTTTACCACTACTACAAAAAAAGCCAAAAGAGACTGGTTAAAAAAAGCCAAAAAGACCGCAAAACAACCAGTCACAAGGTGACAGGCTCTTAGGTAAAGAGACCGGTTATTTTTGCGATCTCTTAAATCGGTCAAAGAGACCGGTTATTTTTGCTATCTCTAAATATATCAAAAAGACCGGTTATATGTCATAACCGATCTCTTATGTGACTCAAAAACCGGTTATATTGACATTATGCGGTCTCTTTGACTACATAAGAGATCGGTTCTGATATATAACCGGTCTCTTATAGTTATTTTAAAATTTAAAAAAAGGTAGGTGAGGTGTGACGTCACACCGTCACACCTCACAACTTTTTCGATTGTACAATAAGCTAGAATTTTCTTTATCACCATGACCAAATTTCAAAGTTTAAAATTTAAATTGTTATAATTCAACAATCCCAAATAATTTCACAAGTCCAAAAATTCAACATATAAACTTAATGATATAGAGATACAAATAACAATTCACATACAGTAATAAACTCCAAATTCAGTTGTTAAAAACTAGTAAAACTAATAAATAATCGAATTTCAGAATTCTAGAGATGTAATTTCAGGAAATGCAAGTCTCCGTTGCAAAAGAGGTTGTAACTTCATTATCCTGCAACAAAAAGACAAGTTTCAAAGAGTTACCACCAAGAACAATTGGAATTAATATTTCATACTCTCCAATTGAAAAGTTAAATCAAAACACTAGTAAAACAAGTTAACAATCACAAATTTCACAATTTTACAGAAGTAACTTCTTAAGGAAGCTAATATTCAGCAAAAATCACTCAAAAGCCAAGTAAAAATATTATGAGTAGTAAAAAAACCAGATTTTTTTTATACAAAAATCGATCGACCAATCAACCCAAGATACATAGTTTCTAAATACAACTATAAACCACAAAATGCAGCAGAGAAAATTCATAAATAACCTTAATTAATTATTAATTACCCAAGTACTGCACCACCTAACCGATTAGCCGCCCACTATCCAGATGCCCTGCATAGCAAGTTAGCCAAACCAGCCCATCCCTTTATGATTTTGGTTGCGGCGTTGGATTGGGCTGCTGCTTGTGGTGGTGTTTGTTTGGGGCAGATAGATGGCTTGCTGCGGTGGTAGTTGGGAGGGGCTCCGCAGTGGTGGCGGCTATCGTTGGCCGCCTTCCCAACCCTATACCAACCCTTGGCTACCGGGCACCTGGATAAGTGGGGCGGCTAAAATCGGTTAGTGTGCAGTAACCGGTAATGCAAGAGTAGTACATCAACAATCTATCTCCTACAAGACAACCTCACCGTTATCATTTATGGAAAATTTCTGCAGCCCAATCCATCATCTCGCTCGCACCCCTAGCCAACCAATGGAGATTAGTTCTAATGCATCCGTGTATCTCTACCAAGTTCATAGCAGTGTAAGTGCTGGGCTGTAAGGACGGCTCGGCGCTCTTCTTGCGTTATTTTATACGTTGATGCTGCAGCAGTCTTGTGTACTTACATGACGGTGCTGTGCTTTTTGGATGGCTTGTATTGTGACCAACGTGAACTTGACGGCAGTACGTCTGACGATAGCGGTGTATAGATTGGGGATAGTTGTTTGTTTGTTCTATGTTGAATTGGATGTAGGCTGTTATCACGCTGCGGCAGGATCGAGTGCCTATATAGGTTATGTTTCGACTGGTGAGACCGCTGAGTTGTTTTTGTTCAAGACACTGAAATGGTAGCCAGTAAAATAAATCTCGCGCTTTTCCCACGTGTACTAGAGGACGCTATTCCATCGCTTAACTCTTAGTCGTTTGCGTGTTCGGAGCTAGTATCAGTAATTCAGTATTCTTGAATTATTCTCCATTTCGATCCCGATGTATCGTAGCCCTCTAGCGTCTGGTCTCATTGGAGACAAATATGTTCTCATAACATCTATCGGAATCTTACTTGATAGTACACATAAACTTCTATATTTAATTGTTAGCACTTAGAACAAACTTACCCTAAGAGATTGTCCGTATGAGTGTGTTTTTTAGATCTTTCATTTATAGACGTGTGTGTTGAAAAATCGTGTTGAGTTTTCGGAATGACAAGGCACGTATTTATGGCGCGAGGGGAAAAAGGAGAAAAATACCTTGCGTATATACGCAAGGAGAGTCGTATAGTATGCAGTGTATTGCGTATATATGCGGTCTGCATATATATGCAGAGACCTTGACGGTATTACGCAGGGGACTCTGCGTATATACGCAGGAAGGCCTGCGTAATATACGCAGGTCTTGCGTATATATTCCGCGTATTTTTTTTATTCCTCCGATTTTTTTCCATATAGTATTCGCTTTGATCGACGCACCTAGACACCCTTCTCTCCAAGCAAGAAGTTCTAGAGTGTTCTAGAAGGTTTCACGTATTTCCGGAGTATTTTTTGTGTATTTTGTATTTTTTTTGTATTTTTCTGGTAAAAAACTTATAAAAATCATAGAAAAAAAAGAAAATCAAGAAAATATCTAAAAACTGGAGCTCAAGAAAATGTGAAGAATTCAATGAAACTGGAAATTATGGAGATACCAATAATAAATTAATTTAAAAAATCCTAAAAATAGAAAAGAAAACCTAAAAATAGAAAATAATTAAAAATAAAAGAAAGTTTTCTGCTGTTAGGAACTTTGATTTAAATTGTAAGGCATTTGATTTGAATGTGAGTGAGGTTTACTATGATTCTGATGAGCTAAGGAGTCCAGCAGAGTCAGAGGAGGATGTGGACAAGAGTCCAATTTTTAATGAAGAAACAGATCTGAGGAGTCCTATACAATTTGCTGTGGGCCAGAAATTTAAGGATGCTCAAATACTCAGGAGAGCTATTCAGTACCATGTTGTGGACAACCATTATGACTATTAATTCTTGCATAATGGAAACAAGAGGCTCACTRCTTACTGTAGAAAAAGGTGTGATTGTGAATGGGATGCAAGGCACTATTGCATAATTCACTGTAAGTGTGAGGGGAAGTTTAAGTGCAACTTCAAGATTTTTGCAAGAAAGGWTAGGGGTGACAGCATGTTGCAGATAAGAAACCTGGAGTTGGAGCATTCCTGTGGATATCAGGACATCAATCCAAAGGTAAACTCTCAATATCTAGCTGATAAATATCTTGAGTTGTGGAGAGCTGAACCACAGCTGAGTTTGAAAGCATTTGCTAAAATTGTTCAGAAAGACTTARGAGTAGACATTAAGTACTATAAGGCYTGGTATGCTAGGGCAAGAGCAAAGATYATGTTATATGGTGACTGTGCRGAAGAATATGCTAGGGTGCATGACTATGGCCATTCCTTGTTAAAATACAATCCTGGAAGTTCTGTGTACATAACTTCAGATGATGGGGGGGATTTAGAAACACCAGAGTTTAGAAGAATGTATGTTTGTCTTGATGCATGCAAGCAAGGGTTTAGGGGTGGATGCAGACCAATAATAGGAGTTGATGGGTGCCATCTGAAGGGTGCATACCCTGGAATGATACTTGTTGTTGTGAGCAAGGATGGGAATAACACAATCTACCCTGTTGCTTGGGCTGTTGTGGAGGTTGAGAATAAAGATAGTTGGACCTAAGCTGGACTACACGAGGTCTTTGCGTGGGCTTTGAGCCACGGAACCCGCACGTGAGTGTCGTTGGGGTAGTGTTGTCAGATAAGGGGAGTCGCCAACCTGTGCCTATAAGGTATTACGGACGCCCGAAACGATGGTGCCAAATTTAATGGCCCACGTTCTGATCCGTAACCAGTTTCGTGGGTTCGGGGACATGGTACGAATCAGATCGTAACCCATTCTGCCGCATTAGCGCCCTCTACTCGTCTCATTGACAATTCTTCACCACGATTATTGAATGCACATAATTACATTTTTAGCACCTTTAGAAGCGTACTAACCCTAAAGATGCTGAGAAAGTGCTGTTTCTCATTATAGACGTTGTGTTGAAAAATCGTGTGAGTTTCGGAATGAGCAAGGCACGTATTTAATGGCGGAGGGAAAAAGGAGGAGAAAACCCTGCGTATAATACGCAGGAGAGCTGTGCGTATATATGCAGTGTTGCGTATATATGCAGTCTGCATATATAGTGAGAGACCACGTAATACGCAGGGGACCTGCGTCATATACGCAGGAGGGCTGCGTAATACGCAGGTCTGGCGTATATATTCTCGCGTATTTTTTTTATTTCTCTCCGTTATTTTTTCCATATACGTGATTGCTTTGATTCGACGCACCTAGACACCCTTCTCTCCAAGCAAGGAGTTCTAGAGTGTTCTAGAAGGTTCACGTATTTCCGGAGTATTTTTTGTGTATTTTGTATTTTTTTTGTATTTCTGCGATAAAAACTTATAAAAATCATAGAAAATAAAAGAAATCAGAAAAATATATAAAAATACTGGGCTCAAGAAAAATGTGAAGAATGCAATGAAAACTGGAATTATGGAGATACCAATAGATAATTAATTAAAAAATCCTAAAAATAGAAAAGAAAACCTAAAAATAGAAAATAATTAAAATAATAAAAGAAAATGTTTTTGCCCTTTTATTCTTCCTGCCATAGTCCGAGTATGACCTCACGTATCCAACTTTTATGAGTAAAGCATCTTTTCTAAGTCGAAACAACCGCAGGAACGCGGTATGTTTCATCACTGATGTACTCTTTTGGGAGACATTTTAGGTGTCTACACTCTCCTCTCCATGCACACATCTTATGCAAATACAGAACATTTTAAAATCGACCCAAAATGAAAGAAGAAAGCACCCATAAACATTATCCAAAAAAGGCAAAAGCCAAAAAATCGAAACAACAATCCAAAATTCGAAAAAAGAAATAGAAGAACACAAAATCAGTTTATATATTATTGATTAGTTGGAATTAGTTAGGCACACATGACACGGCCAAAAAAAATTATTGTGAGCCCGAGCATGCAAGTGGATTGTGAGGAATGTAGGTCAAATAAAACTATAAGTTCATTAAGCAAGGGCTTCCTATATACTAAAACATAACTGAATGATTGAATTTGTTGAAGCTGAGCTGAACTTGACTTAACTTATTGAATTGAGTTGAAATAATTGTTTATAAGAAAAGAATAGGAGAGTGATTAACTGAACTTAACTGAGAAAGAAAGCTAACCAGTATGTCGGCCTCCCTTGATGACCATAAGAATTTGACATCAAAATAATTATTCTGAATCTATTGATGGTGTGAATACATTATCCTAAATAATTTTTTTATATACTTAGTTGCAGAGAAACAGTTAGGCATCATCATAATACATTAATATATCAATAAACTACAACTCTTAGTTCCACTTTCTGCTGTTTTTTCCTATTCTTCCTTCATAAACTAGGATGGCAATCAATTCGGATTCGACCCATAATCGCTCCGATCCGAGGGAAATATCCGCTCCGAATCCGATTATAACAAAGTCGACTCCGACTTTGTTAAAAAATCCGACTCCGAGTTGGAGAAGGTCGGAGTCGGATCTCACAAAAAATCCGACTATATAAATCCGACTCTGACATTCATACAATTATATCATTTAATTTTTTATTTAGGCTACTTATGTATAATGTATAGTCAAAAACTTTATTTTCATATAAAAAAAGTAATATATAGAAATAATAGGAAAAAAAAAAAAAATAACTTAAAAGTAGAGAATTTAAATATATAATATATAGGAGAAAAACTCGAATTAATGTCGGATGGAGTCGTTCTCGATTTAAAAATCGGAGTCGGAGTCGGATTTCGCTCGGATTCGGACTTGGAGTCGGATCGGATGCTGATTTATAATCGACTTCCTATAGGGCCGGAGTCGGATTATGCATAATCCGCTCCGAGTCCGGTCCGTTGCCATCACTACATACAATTGACATATAAGAACCTTGAATTCAAGCCTCCTATTCTTAAGAGCCCTGTTTGGTAGAGAGGGAAATGTGGAAAAGAAGGGAAGTAAAAGGCAATAAACACTTTCGCCATTTGGTTAAAAATCATAAGAAGGGGAAAGAAAGGAACGGAAGGAATTGATAAGAATTTTTCTTTGCAATTTCTTTCCTTTCCTTTCTCCCAAATTGGGGAATTTGGAAGGAAAAGAAAATAAACTTAATTTTTAGATTTTTTGAACAACTACCACATTTGGGACTTTTTTAGAAAAAACACCCAATTCATTTTATAAAAAAACTACCCACTTTTCCCAAAACCATTAGAAAACCTAGCCCACTCCAGTTTACTGTTCACCCGGCGGAAACCTCTTCCGAGATCGTGGGCCCCACTGTCTTGCTTTTCCTCCAAAAATCATCCTACCCTATTTGCATTTCCTAAATACCCCAATTACTTCTACCCATCACCTCTTTATTCACTACCATCCAAAATCATCTAATCATCATCATTTTCTCTACAATTCACTCTCTCAATAACCACCTATATCTTCTATTTATTACGATGTCTCGTTTTTAATGGGTAGTTTTTTGTTTCTCCTTCGTCTCCCTCTTTCTCTCTAATCTGTAAATCCTTGTCCGTTTTCATTGTTTTACTGCGATTTTCGTTCACGCGTCGAAATGTCGAAGGCTTCAGCAAAGAGGCAAGTAAGTTGTGCTTCGATTCCACATTTTCCATAGAGGTAACATGTAAGTATATATCAATAATTAGCTCTTGTCTTGGTAATTTTGGTACGATCGTCGAGCTGTATTATTTAATATTTAGTTGGGATTGTTTCATTGCTTTTAGTTCCGTATTTTAGGGTTTATAACCGTATTTTTCTTTTAGTTTATTTTTAGCTTGAACTGTGATATTTTGATCATCTCTTTGTCTTTCTGTCTTCCTTTTGTTGTTGATGCTACTGTTGTTGTTGTGTTTGATTTTAAATTTTGAATTTGAATTTTTGTTTAGGTCCCAATTGGCCTCTGGCCCTAGATTATGTAATTCGGATTGGGTAAATGAAACTTGTTGAAGATAGTGTGGTTTATTGGGGGTAGATTTTGAAGGCTGGTTTGAAAAGGTTGGGCATAGGTGTGTAATTGGTATTTTGGTGTTGAAGTAGGTTGTATAATCTTGCAGCGGAAGTTAGGAAAGACGCCAAGACAATTTACAATGTGTTTGCTGCTGAGGGGTAAGAATTTTAGGCATGGTATTAAAAAAAGAATGTAAAAAAGAATTTAATAACGATAAGAAGGATTAGAGTTTTTGTGTGTGTGAGAGAAGATGAATATAGTATAATTGGTAAATGAGGTTGTTAAAGGAATGTGAAGAAGTAGCATATTTGATTAGTAATAGATAAGGTATAGAAAGTGAAGAATATAAGGTGTAGGTGTGATTGATGTGGAGGATTAATACATTGGAGGGAAGGTAGTGAAGGGGATGGTAGGTTGACACTGGTGTCAATAGCAGGAATGAAGAAGCAGGGATCAATGTGTATGCCTGTTGAGTAAGATTGGACTAATAAGGCTTTCAAAGGGATTTAGGCGCTAGTGGTCCACTTCTAGATCAGTAGAGTTGTATAGACTTTAGTGGTATGGTGACTGTTTCTAGGGCCCAAAGTGAATGTTGGAGAAAATCATGCCCATAGAAGAAGGCCAAGAGATTAACTGACTATAGGACCGGAACAAAAAACTTTCCACAACCAGATGTACTATCGTGAAGAGTTAGGTGTTCGTTTTTCAAATCAAATCCAGTCAATCACAACACCTTGTCTCTCAACCTAACCATGGCGCAAGATTAAAATCAGATCCCTTCAAAAACGCAAGGAAAGAAGCATTAAATCAATGAGCAGTCTATCTCACCTAAACCAGTGTGTTGACCCTAAGTCAGTGTGAATTGTGCATATCTAGGTGATAAGTCAGGACAAAGTGTTCAAAGAAGTCCTCGAAGAAAAAAGATAAGTAGAAGTACAGAATCAAGCAAAGGGGTGCTAAGATGAAGGAGACACTTTGTGTATTTGTGTAGGGTAGTATGAAGACTGTATGCGTATGAGGGTGATGGTCTTGTGAATAAGGTATGAGTGTTTCAGTTTGAATTCGAATATGGTGAATGGGGATGGTTGAGCAGTGCATAATATGCAAGATGAAGTTTAAGGTAAGCTAAGCCAAGTGATGGTTCATTGAGTGGGACCACGCTTCGCTGTAGGTGGGGAAGTCTTGAATGTTCGTTTTTCTCCAGATTTGGAATGTTTGTCCTTGCACTTAGGACAATCTCTGATTAAGTGTCCCTTCTCTACACACTTGAAGTAACCTACAAAAGAGGAGTTAGACTTCTTAAATTGTTACCTTTGAAGTTTTTCCTTTAGTCACAAATTGTTCTTTCAAATCTTTTGGCAGTCATGCCAATCTCATCTTCATCTTCCTCTACTGTTCCCTTAAGGGCCATGCCTCTGGATGGTTCCTTCTCTGACTTAGAATCAAATAGCAATTCATGAGTCATGAGGGAACCAATCAGCTGTTCCAGAGACAAGGTGGATAGATCTTTGGCTTCATAGATAACTTTTACCACTACTACAAAAAAAGCCAAAGAGACTGGTTAAAAAAAGCCAAAAAGACCGCAAAACAACCAGTCACAAGGTGACAGGGCTCTTAGGTAAAGAGACMGGTTATTTTTTGCGATCTCTTAAATCGGTCAAAGAGACCGGTTATTTTTGCTATCTCTTAAATATATCAAAGAGACCGGTTATATGTCATAACCGATCTCTTATGTGACTCAAAAAGACCGGTTATATTGACATATGCGGTCTCTTTGACCTACATAAGAGATCGGTTCTGATATATAACCGGTCTCTTATAGTTATTTTAAAATTTAAAAAAAGGTAGGTGAGGTGTGACGTCACACCGTCACACCTCACAACTGATTTTCGATTGTACAATAAGCTAGAATTTTCTTTATCACCATGACCAAATTTCAAAGTTTAAAATTTAAATTGTTATAATTCAAAACAATCCCAAAATAATTTCACAAGTCCAAAAATTCAACAATATAAACTTAATGATATAGAGATACAAATATACAATTTCACATACAGTAATAAACTCCAAATTCAGTTGTTAAAAACTAGTAATAAACTAATAAATAATCGAATTTCAGAATTCTAGAGATGTAATTTCAGGAAATGCAAGTCTCCGTTGCAAAAGAGGTTGTAACTTCATTATCCTGCAACAAAAAGACAAGTTTCAAAGAGTTACCACCAAGAACAATTGGAATTAATATTTCATACTCTCCAATTGAAAAGTTAAATCAAAACACTAGTAAAACAAGTTAACAATCACAAATTTCACAATTTTACAGAGTAACTTCTTTAAGGGAAGCTAATATTCAGGCAAAAATCACTCAAAAGCCAAGTAAAAAATATTATGAGYAGTAAAAAAAACCAGATTTTTTTTATACAAAAATCGATCGACCAATCAACCCAAGATACATAGTTTCTAAATACACTATAAAACCACAAAATGCAGCAGAGAAAATTTCATAAATAACCTTAATTAATTATTTAATTACCCAAGTACTGCACCACCTAACCGATTAGCCGCCCACTATCCAGATGCCCCTGCATAGCAAGTTAGCCAMCCAGCCCACCACTGCGGACGCCCCTTCCCAACCTACCACCGCAGTAGCCCAATCTATCTGCCCCAAACAACCCACCACTGCAGCAGCCCAATCCAACCGCCCCCAGCCAACCAAGTAATAGTTCAAGCAGTCTCGTAGCCTAGCCAAAAACAACAGTTATGGCCTCCTGTAGGACGTGGGCCGCGCCCTCGCGTATAGCGGGCGCGCATCAGTTAGGCATCACATATACATATATATATCAATTAACTACAAACTCTAGTTCCACTTTCTGCTGTTTTTTTTCCTTATTCTCTTCATACAACTAGTGATGCAATTCAATTCGGATTCGACCCTATAACCGTCCGATCCGAGGGAAAATACCGCTCCGACAATCCGATATAAATAAAGTCCGACTCTCGACTTTGTTAAAAAAATCCGACTCGAGTTGGAGAAGGGTCGGAGTCGGATCTCACAAAAAATCCGACATATATATCCGACTCTGACATTCATACAATTAAATCATTAATTTTATATTTATAGCACTATCTATGTATAAGTATAGTCAAAAACTTTATTTCATAAAAAAAGTAAATATAAGAAAATTAATAGGAAAAAACAAAAATACACTTAAAAGTAGAGAATTTTTAAAATACATATATATAAGGGAAGAACTCGAATTAAAGTGGATCGGAGTCGATCTCTTCTCGGATTTAAAAATCGGAGTCGGAGTCGGATTCTCTCGGATTCGGATCTTGGAGTCGGAGTCGGATGCTGATTTATTAATCCGACTTCCTATAGGGCCGGAGTCGGATAATGCATAATCCGCTCCGAGTCCGGTCCGTTGCATCACAACATACAATTGACAATCATAAGAACCTAAATTCAATAGCCTCCTTTCTTAAGAGCCTGTTTGGTAGAGAGGAAATGGTGAAAAAGAAGGGAAGTAAGAGGAATATAACACTTTCCGCCATTGGTTAAAAAACATAAGAAGGGGAAAGAAAGGAACGGAAAGAATTGATAAGAATTTTTCTTTGCAATTTTCTTCCTTTCCTTTCCTCCCAAATTGGGGGAATTTGGAAGGAACGAAAATAAACTTAATTTTTATGGATTTTTTGCTAACAACTACCCACATTTGGGACTTTTTTAGAAAAAACTACCCACATTCATTTTATTAAAAAAAACTACCACTTTTCCCAAAACCATTAGAAAAACCTACCCACCACTTTTACTGTTCACCGGAAAACCTCTTCCGAGATGTGGGCCCACCTGTCTTTCTTTTCCTCCAAAAACTCATCTACCCTTATGCTACTTTACCTAAACTACCCAATTACTTCTACCACCCGTCTTATTTCACTACCAACTCCAAAACATCTAATCTTCATCATTTCTTCCTCTATTCAATTCACTCTCTCAATAACTCACCCTACCGTCTTACTATGTTCATCTCCTTCGTCTCCTTCTTTCTCTCTCATCTGTAAATCTTGTTTTCAGTTGTTTTAACTGCGATTTTCCGTTCACGCGTCGAAATGTCGAAGGTTCAGCAAAAGGAAAAGTGTTGCTTCGATTCCATCATTTCCATAGATGGTAACATGTAAGTATATATCAAAATTAGCTCTTTCTTTGGTAATTTTGTACGATCGTAGCTTATTTATGTTAGATTTTAGTTGGATTTGCTGTCATTTGCTTTTAGTTCCGTATTTTAGGGTTATTACCGTATTTTTCGTTTTAAGTTTATTTAGCTTGAACTGTGATATTTTTGATCATCTCTTGTCTTTCTGTCTTCCTTTGTTGTTGATGCTTACTGTTGTTTGTTGTGTTTGATTTAAATTTGAAATTTGAATTTTTGTTTAGTTCAATTTGCCCTTGCGATTGATGTAATTCTGATTGGTGGTAAATTTGAAACTGTTGAAGATAGTGTGGTTTATGTGGGGGTGTTGTAGATTTTGAAGGCTGGTTTGAAGTTGGGTCAATGTGTATTGGTATTTTGTGTGAAAGGTTGTTAAATCTGCCAGCGGAAGTTAGGAAAGACCCCAACCAATTTACAATGTGGTTTGCTGCCTTAGGTAAGAATTTTAGGCAATGGTAGAAAACAGTTGGAGAAGATGAAGATGTTAGGACACTGGTGCAAAGCAGGAATGAGAGAAACAGGATCAATTTTTATGCTGTTGAAGAAGATACTAATAATCTTTCAAAATGGATTAGGCCTAGTGTCCACTTCTAAGTCAGAGAGTTGTATAGACTTTAGTGGTATAGTACTTCTAGCCCAAAGTGAAGTTGGAAAAGTCCAGCCCATTAAGAAGAGCCCAAGAATTAACCTACCTAACAAAAAACTTTCACAACCAGATGTAATTATTCTTGAAGATGATAGTGTTCTTTTCAACAAACCAGTCAACACAACCACCTGTCCCAACTAACCATGCCCAAAAAAATCAGATCCCTTCAAAACCAAGAAAAGAAGCATTAAATTCAATGAGCCAGTCATCCACCTAAACCAGTTGTTGAAACCTGAAGTCATGAATCATATCTAGGAAACAGGGGAATGTTCAAAGAAGTCCTCGAAGAAAAAGAAGAGTAGAAGATACAAATCAAGCAAAGGGTGCTAAATGTAAGGAGACACTGTGTTATGGTAGGTAGATGAAGACTGTAGTGATGAGGGTGATTGGTCTGATGAATCAGGTTATTGAGTGATTTTCAGTTTGAATCTGATGATGAGGATAGGGATTGTTGTAGCACAAAGCAAGATGAATTAAGGTTAACTAAGCCAAGTGATGTTCAATTGAGTGGGAATCCTAGCACTTCTGCTGTTAGGAACTTTGATTTAAATTGTAGGGCATTTGATTTGAATGTGAGTGAGGTTTACTATGATTCTGATGAGCTAAGGAGTCCAGCAGAGTCAGAGGAGGATGTGGACAAGAGTCCAATTTTTAATGAAGAAAAGATCTGAGGAGTCCTATACAATTGCTGTGGGCCAGAAATTTAAGGATGCTCAAATACTCAGGAGAGCTATTCAGTACCATGTTGTGGACAACCATTATGACTATTAATTCTTGCATAATGGAAACAAGAGGCTCACTGCTTACTGTAGAAAAGGTGTGATTGTGAATGGGATGCAAGGCACTATTGCATAATTCACTGTAAGTGTGAGGGGAAGTTTAAGTGCACATTCAAGATTTTTGCAAGAAAGGTTAGGGGTGACAGCATGTTGCAGATAAGAAACCTGGAGTTGGAGCATTCCTGTGGATATAGACATCAATCCAAAGGTAAACTCTCAATATCTACTGCTGATAAATATCTTGAGTTGTGGAGAGCTGAACCACAGCTGAGTTTGAAAGCATTTGCTAAAATTGTTTCAGAAGAACTTAGAGTAGACATTAAGTACTATAAGGCTTGGTAATGCTAGGCAAGAGCAAAGATCATGTTATATGGTGACTGTGCGAAGAATATGCTAGGGGTGCATGACATTGGCCATTCCTTGTTAAAATACAATCCTGGAAGTTCTGTGTACATACTTCAGATGATGGGGGGGATTTAGAAACACCAGAGTTTAGAAGAATGTATGTTTGTCTTGATGCATGCAAGCAAGGTTTTAGGGGTGGATGCAGACCAATAATAGGAGTTGATGGGTGCCATCTGAAGTGCATACCTGGAATGATACTTGTTGTTGTGAGCAAGGATGGAAATAACACAATCTACCCTGTTGCTTGGGCTGTTGTGGAGGTTGAGAATAAAGATAGTTGGACCTGGTTTCTCACTTTTCTTAGTTCAGACATTCAATTCCCACATGGTGAAGGTTTGACTATCATGAGTGATAGAGAAAAGGTAAATTTTAGTTGTGTTTTTTGTCTTTGAAGTTGCCTTAATGGTAAGTGTCTTTAACAAACATTCTTACATTTGTAGGGGTTGCTAGATGCAATTCAGACTTGTTGCTCCAAAGGCAGAAGTAAGAATTCTGTGTGAGGCATATTTTGGCTAATTTCAAGCTCAATTTCAGTGGACCAACATTCAAAAGACCAGTTCTGGCATGCCAGCAAGAAACATGTTCAAGGGTATGTGTGACACAAACCAAACTATTAAATGACAAACCTGAACATAGGACTGAAACTTGATGTGTTTAATTTTTCAGAACACCTTTGTTGGATGTCTTGAGCCATCAAAATGATGTCGAGAGGCATTTAACTACTTGGATGCAATACACAAGCCAAACATTGGGCAAGACATGCATTTCTAACAATCCAAGTCAAACATGCTTTTGAATAACATTTGTGAAACATTAATGGTGTCAAGAGAGAAGCAAGGGATAAGCCAATAATACATGTATGGAGTGAATTAGAAAGTATGTCATGAGAAGGACTTTTGAGAAATACAGTGCAGCTGATAAACTCAATAGTAGGTTAATGCCTAATGTTGCAAGCATTTTCAATGGGTAAGCAAAGAGGCACAAGACTGCTTTGTTACTCAATGTAGCCCAATGATGGAAGTGGCTCACAAGGATGACATTGGTTGTCAACCTAAAGGACTGGACATGTACTTGTGGTAAATGGATGTTGACTGGGATCCCTTGCCCAATGCTTTTGCTTGTATAAGCAAGAGGAGGGATCCCTGATGATTATGTCCATCATCTACACTAAAATACCTATTTGGAAGTTTATAGCATTCACTCAACCAATGCCCGCATGACACATTGGGATGACTCTGTGTTAGCTCACCCCCTTCCACCTGCCATCAGGAAGATCCTGGAAGGCCTTCAAAGAAGAAGAGGAAAAGAGAAGCTGATGAAAATGAACAAGGCCAAGTTGTTGGGAACATGACAAGAGGAATAGATGTTCTAAATGCAGGCACCAGGAACACAAGAAGAAGTGCACTAATGATCCACCAGCAGAACCAAAAAGCAAAGGAGGAAGACCCCTACTGACACTGCTTGAATAAGCACCAAACAAGAAGAAGCACTTAAAGAATGTTGTTGCACAGGTATATTGATAGTTTGTACAATTTTATATTTTTGTTGCCTTAATGTACTCAATATTATTAAAAATTTTCAGGCTGTTATGGAACATTTGGAGGATCAAGCAGCCAGTTCAATGCAGAGAGATGCACCAACCCTACTCAACCAACCAGCCTAGCCAAACATCAAACAGAGTTCAGGATAAAGGCAAGTCAAAGAAAAGTCATCCACTACTAAGACCAACTCCAGCAAGTCAACCTCTGCTCCATCCTCTCAAGTTGGAAGTTCAACAGCAGCTGCAATAAGGCCTAAGATGCAAGTAAAGCAAAGCAAGAAGAAGATCACAGATATAACTGACAACTAGTTCAGTTTATATGTATTCATCCTAATTAAGTATAGTACTCAGACATTAATTGCATTTAGTATGTAAAGTTATGTTATTGGTTCTCAAACCACTGACAACTTTTAATTAGTATGCAGACATTATATTTGCAGATTAGTGTAATGCAGCATATCTACTATATGTGCTTCATTGAAAGCACTAATTTAATCAATGGAAATAGTGGAATGTTATACTCACCACATTTTTGGTAATTTTGTGCAAAGTTGAAGAGATGAGAAATGCACTAGTTCATTTCATTGCAAACTTCAATTACAGATGTACACAATACATGAGTTTGAAAAATTGTACTGCATACATCCTAACACATCCACTAAGACAAATCAAGACACTGAAAATAGAACTAAGTCAACATTACAAGACCAACACAGAACAAACCCAACCCTACAACAACCACAGAAATCATCTTCAACATCACTCCACCATTGTCAATCTTGTTTAAATTTCATAAGAAAGCTTCCGATTCGCTTGTCAAATTTGACCCTCTCATCCTCCAAGCATGAACTTTCACCAGCAAATCATCAATCTCCTTCGCATGAAGTCCTTCTCAGCATAAGTTGGTTTATAATCAACTTCTACCAATCAACTTGAGGATTATCACCAAATCCACAGCTGACACCCCTTAATATCACCATCGCGAGCATGCCTGTTGTAGATTTGCAATGAGCTATCATCTTCCAGGTTTTGAGGTCCATGAAGTCTTCAATGCAACAGGAACACCACATTTGCAGAAAGTTGGAACTTCAATTGCTGATTGGTAAGAGGAATTCGACATCTTTGAGCAATTTTGTTGAAAATTGTTGAACGTAAAACCCCGAAAATGAGAATTAAAGGAACCCTAATATGCAATTGAACAATTGGGGGAATGATTTTTTGGGGAAATAAACGTAAGCACAGGAAGAAAAAATTTTGAAAAAAAAATAAGAGAGATGAAGAATGAATGAAGAAGAAGAAGAAAATGAGGAAAAAGACTGAAAAATCGAATTTAAAAGAAGGAAAAAGGAGTCAGGTGGCCCACTCACCGGAAAAGAGAAGAAAACAGGAATTGGGTGGACCCACTCGCCGGAAGTGGTTTTGAAGTAGCCTGAAACCAGGGGTGGGTAGGTTTTTCTAATGGTTTTGGGAAAAGTGAGTAGTTTTTTTTAATAAAATGGAATGTGGTAATTTTTTCTATAAAAGTCTCAATGTGGGTAGTTGTTGGCAAAAAATCCTAATTTTATTCCTTTCCTTCTCTTCCTTTATTAATGTCTAACCAAACGTTGAAAAATAAGCTAGATTCCTTTCACTACTCTATTTG
>SNQN01003660.1:0-11860 GCA_008642245.1 Bassia scoparia | reverse complement strand
AAGCTGGACTACACGAGGTCTTTGCGTGGGCTTTGAGCCACGGAACCCGCACGGAGTGCGTTGGGTAGTGTTGTCAGATAAGGGGAGTCGCCAACCGTGCCTAATAAGGTATTCACGGACGCCCGAAACGATGGTGCCAAATTAAGGCCCCACGTTCTGATCCAGTAACCAGTTCGTGGTTCGGGGACATGGTACGATCAGATGTAACCCAATTCGCTCGCATTAGCGGCCTCTACTCGGTCTCATTGAAATTCCATTCACCACGATTATTGAATGCACATAATTACATTTTTAGCACCTTAGAAGCGTACTAACCCTAAAGTGCTATGAAAGTGTGTTTCTCATTATAGACGTTGTGTTGAAAAATCGTGTGAGTTTCGGAATGAGCAAGGCACGTATTTATAGGCGCGAGGGGAAAAAGGAGGAGAAAAACCCTGCGTATAATACGCAGGAGAGCTTGCGTATATATGCAGGTTGCGTATTATGCAGTCTGCATATATAAGGCAGAGACCTACGTATATACGCAGGGGACCTGCGTATATACGCAGGAGCGCTGCTATATACGCAGGTCTGGCGTATATATTCTCGCGTATTTTTTTTATTTCTCCCGTTTTATTTTCCATAATACGTGATTTCGCTTTGATTCGACGCACCTAGAACCTTGCTCTCCAAGCAAGGAGTTCTAGAGTGTTCTAGAAGGTTTCAACGTATTTCCGGAGTATTTTTTGTGTATTTTGTATTTTTTTTGTATTTTCTGCGTATAAAAACTATAAAATCATAGAAAATAAAGAAATCAGAAAAATATATAAAATACTGGTGACTCAAGAAAAATGTGAAGAATGCATGAAACTGGAAATTATGGAAGATTACCAATAGAAATTAATTAAAAAAATCCTAAAAATAGAAAAGAAAACCTAAAAATAGAAAATAATTAAAATAAATAAAAGAAAATGTTTTTGCCCTTTTATTTGTCCTGCCCAATAGTTCCGAGTATGACCTCACGTATATCCAACTTTATGAGTCTAAAGCTCTTTTCTAAGTCGAACAACCGCAGGAACGCGTGTGATGTTTCATCACTGATTACTCTTTTGGGAGACATTTTTAGGTGTCTACACCTCCTCTTCCTGCACACATCTTATGAAATACAGAACATTTTAAAATCGACCGCAAAATGAAAGAGAAAAGCACCCATAAAATTATCCAAAAAAGGCAAAAGGCCAAAAAAATCGAAACAACAATCCAAAATTCGAAAAAGAAATTAGAAGAACACAAAATCAGTTTATATATTATTGATTTAGTTGGAATTAGTTAGGCACACATGACACGGCCAAAAATAAATTATTGTGAGCCGAGCATGCAAGTGGGATTGTGAAATGTAGGTCAAATAAAACTATAAGTTCATTAAGCAAGGGCTTTCCTATATACTAAAACATAACTGAATGATTGAATTTGTTGAAGCTGAAGCTGAACTGACTTAACTTATTGAATGAGTTGAAATAAATGTTTATAAGAAAAGAATTAGGAGTGTGATTTAACTGAACTTAACTGAAGAAAGAAAGCTAACCAGATAATGTCGGCCTCCCTTGAGACCATAAAATATTGACATCAAAATAATTATTCTTGGAATCTATTGATGGTGTGAATACATTATCCTAAATAATTTTTTTATATACTTAGTTGCAGAGAAACAGTTAGGCATCATCATAATACATAAAATATATCAATTAACTACAAACTCTTAGTTCCACTTTCTGCTGTTTTTTCCTATTCTTCCTTCATACAACTAGTGATGGCAATCAATCCGGATTCGACCCATAATCGCGTCCGATCCGAGGGAAAATATCCGCTCCCGAATCCGATTATAAAAAGTCGACTCCGACTTTGTTAAAAAAATCCGACTCCGAGTTGGAGAAGGGTCGGAGTCGGATCTCACAAAAAATCCGACTATATAATCCGACTCTGACATTCATACAATTATAATCATTAATTTTTTATTTATTAGGCTACTTATGTATAATGTAAGTCAAAAACTTTATTTTCATAATAAAAAAGTAAATATAGAAATAATAGGAAAAAAAAAAAAATAACTTAAAGTAGAGAATTTTTAAAATACATATATAATAGGGAAAAAACTCGAATTAAGTCGGATGGAGTCGATCTCGGTTTAAAAATCGGAGTCGGAGTCGGATTCTCTCGGATTCGGATCTTGGAGTCGGAGTCGGATGCTGATTTATTAATCCGACTTCCTATAGGGCCGGAGTCGGATTATGCATAATCCGCTCCAGTCCGGTCCGTTGCCATCACTACATACAATTGACAATCATAAGAACCTAATTCAATGCCTCCTTTCTTAAGAGCCCTGTTGGTGTAGAGAGGGAAATGGTGGAAAAAGAAGGGAAGAAAAGGAATATAACACTTTCCGCCATTTGGTTAAAAAATCATAAGAAGGGGAAAGAAAGGAACGGAAAGGAATTGATAGAATTTCTTTGCAATTTCTTCCTTTCCTTTCCTCCCAAATTGGGGGAATTTGGAAGGAAAGAAAATAAACTTAATTTTAGGATTTTTTGCAACAACTACCACATTTGGGACTTTTTTAGAAAAAACACCCACATTCCATTTTATTAAAAAAAACTACCCACTTTTCCCAAAACCATTAGAAAACCTACCCCCAGTTTTACTGTTCACAGGCGGAAAACCTCTTCCGAGATGTGGGCCCCCTGTCTTGCTTTTCCTCCAAAAACTCATCCTACCCTTTTGCTATTTACCTAAATACTTCCCAATTACTTCTACCCATCACCTCTTTATTCACTACCATTCCAAAATCATCTATCATCATCATTTTTCTCTACAATTCACTCTCTCAATAACTCACCTATATCTTCTATACGATCGTCGTTTTAATTAATTTTTTTTCTCCTTCGTCCCCTCTTTCTCTCTACATCTGTAAATCCTTGTCGTTTCAGTTGTTTTAACTGCGATTTTCGTTCACGCGTCGAAATGTCGAAGGTTCAGCAAAGAGGCAATAAGTTGTTGCTGTCGATTCCACATTTTTCCATAGATGGTAACATTAAGTATATATCAATAATTAGCTCTTTCTTTGGTAATTTTGACGATCGTCGAGCTGTATTATGTTAGATATTTAGTTGGGATTTTGTCATTTGCTTTAGTTCCGTATTTTAGGGTTATAACGTATTTTTCTTTTAGGTTTATTTTAGCTTGAACTGTGATATTTTTGATCACTCTTGTCTTTCTGTCTTCCTTTTGTTGTTGATGCTACTGTTTTGTTGTGTTTGATTTTAAATTTGAATTTGAATTTTGTTTAGGTCATTCTTGGCCCTTGGATTGATGTAATTCTGATTGGGTAAATGAAACTTGTTGAAGATAGTGTGGTTTATTGGGGGTGTTGTAGATTTTGAAGGCTGGTTTGAAAGTTGGGCATATGTGTAATTGGTATTTTGGTGTGAAGAGGTTGTATAATCTTGCAGCGGAAGTTAGGAAAGACCCCAAGACAATTTACAATGTGTTTGCTGCTTAGGTAAGAATTTTAGGCATGGTATTAAAAAAAGAATGTAAAAAAGAATTTAATAACGATAAGAAGGATTAGAGTTTTTGTGTGTGTGAGAGAAGATGAATATAGTATAATTGGTAAATGAGGTTGTTAAAGGAATGTGAAGAAGTAGCATATTTGATTAGTAATAGATAAGGTATAGAAAGTGAAGAATATAAGGTGTAGGTGTGATTGATGTGGAGGATTAATACATTGGAGGGAAGGTAGTGAAGGGGATGGTAGGTTGACACTGGTGCAAAGCAGGAATGAGAGAACAGGATCAATGTGTATGTCCTGTTGAGAAGATGACTAATAACTTTCAAAGGGATTTAGGCCTAGTGGTCCACTTCTAGATCAGAGAGTTGTATAGACTTTAGTGGTAGTACTTCTAGGCCAAAGTGAAGTTGGAAAAAGTCCAGCCCATTAAGAAGAAGCCAAGAATTAACTACTAACCAACAAAAAACTTTCCACAACCAGATTGTACTATCGTGAAGAGTTAGTGTTCGTTTTTCAACAAACCAGTCAACACAACACCTGTCCCAACTAACCATCCAAAAAAATCAGATCCCTTCAAAAACCAAGAAAGAAGCATTAAATTCAATGAGCCAGTCTATCCACCTAAACCAGTGTGTTGACCCTAAGTCATGAATTCATATCTAGGGAAAGCAGGAATGTTCAAAGAAGTCCTCGAAGAAAAAGATAAGTAGAAGTACAGAATCAAGCAAGAGGGGTGCTAAATGAGGAGACACTTGTGTATTTGTGTGGGTAGATGAAGACTGTATGTATGAGGGTGATGGTCTGGTGAATAAGGTTATCTGAGTGTTTCAGTTTGAATTCGAATATGAGGAATGGGATGGTTGAGCACAAAAGCAAGATGAATTAAGGTAACTAAGCCAAGTGATGTTCAATTGAGTGGGACCTACGCTTCGCTGTAGTGGATTGATTTAAATTGAGGCATTGATTTGAATGTGAGTGAGGTTACTATGATTCTGATGAGCTAAGGATGCCAGCAGAGTCAAGGAGGATTGGACAAGAGTCAATTTTTAATGAAAAGAAGATCTGAGGAGTCTTATACAATTTGCTGTGGCCAGAAAATTTAAGGATGCTCAAATATCTCAGGAGAGCTATTCAGTACCGATTTGTGACAACCATTATGACTATAATCTTTGCATAATGAGAACAAGAGGCTCACTGCTTACTGTAGAAAAGGTGTGATTGATATGGGATGCAAGGCATATTCATAAGCACTGTAAGTTGGAGGGGAAGTTTAAGTGCAACTTCAAGATTTTTGCAAGAAAGGTAGGGGTGACAGCATGTGCAGATAAGAAACTGGAGTTGGGCATCCTGTGGAGATAGCGACATCAATCCAAAGGTAAACTCTCAATATCTAGCTGATAAATCTTGAGTTGTGGAGAGCTGAACCACAGATAGTTTGAAAGCATTTGCTAAAATTGTTTCAGGAAAACGACTAGAGTAGACATAGTATCTATAAGGCTTGGTATGCTAGGCAAAGCGAAAAGATATGTTATATGGTGACGTGCGGACGAATATGCTAGGGGTGCATGACTATGGCCATTCCTTGTTAAAATACAATCCTGGAAGTTCTGTGTACATACTTCAGATGATGGGGGGATTTAGAAACACCAGAGTTTAGAAGAATGTATGTTTGTCTTGATGCATGCAAGCAAGGGTTTAGGGGTGGATGCAGACAATAATAGGAGTTGATGGGTGCCTTCTGAAGGTGCATACCTGGAATGATACTTGTTGTTGTGAGCAAGATGTGGAATACACAATCTACCCTGTTGCTTGGGCTGTTGTGGAGGTTGAGAAAAAGATAGTTGGACCTGGTTTCTCACTTTTCTTAGTTCAGACATTCAATCTCACATGGTGAAGGTTTGACTATCATTGAGTGATAGAGAAAAGGTAAATTTTAGTTGGTTTTTAGTCTTTGAAGTGCCTAATGGTAAGTGTCTTTAACAAACATTCTACATTTGTAGGGTGCTAGATGCAATCAGACTTGTGCTCCAAAGGCAGAAGTAAGATTCTGTGTGAGGCATATTTTGGCTAATTTCAATGCGCAATTTCAGTGGACCAACATTCAATGACCAGTTCTGGCATGCAGCAAGAAATGTTCAAAGGGTATGTGTGACAAACCAACTATTAAATACAAACCTGAACATAGGACTGAAATCTTGATTGGTTTAATTTTTCAGAACACCTTTGTTGATGTCTTGAGGCCATCAAATATGTCTTGAGAGGCATTTAACTACTTGTGCAATGCCACCCAAACATTGGCAAGACATGCATTTCTAACACAATCCAAGTCAAACATGCTTTTGAATAACATTTGTGAACATTAATGTGTCAAGCGAGAAGCAAGGGATAAGCCAATAATAACATGTATGGAGTGAATTAGAAAGTATGTCATGAGAAGGACTTTTGAGAAATACAGTGCAGCTGATAAACTCAATAGTAGGTTAATGCCTTATGTTGCAAGCATTTTCAATGGGTACAAAGAGGCACAAGACTGCTTTGTTACTCAATGTACCCACATGATGGAAAGTGGCTCACAAGGATGACATGAACCAAACATGAAAAAATAATTTTATTTTCTTTTTCCTTCCTTTATCTTCTTTTTCTTTCTATTCCCTTCTTTTACTAATATAAAACCAAACAGGCTGTAAATGAATACACTAAAAAAAATGACCTAAAATTTTWAAATTTCCTAATTTCAATTCCTTCACATAAATTTGCCAAACTATCCTCAAGTTGAAAGATACAGAAAGTCATATGACAAAAGTAGTGAAGACCTAAAGTCATTTCATCGCAAACTGCATTCACAGATTGATACACAATCAACTTGGTAAAGATGTAGAAAGAATCACAATGTAGATCAGTTGCAACTTCAATTGATCGGAATTTCACTAATTTTCAGCTAACACAGAACAACTGTTCCCAGAATCGAAGAAAACTAAAACACTTAACAATTTAATTCATAGCACTCATTTTTCAGGAATTGTATAATCAGTGTATAGAAATAAAGAATCAGAGCGCATATACGAGAAATCAAAACAAGCCAAATTTTGATGTGGAACTTGGGTGTTTGAAGGAAAGACATGGTCAGTTGCTGAGCTGGTAGTGAAGATTCCCACGTAGACGTTGGAGTTCATTTACAGCAAATGAAAGGAAGCTTGTGCATAGGAATTTTTATCCCCCTAATGTTGGCTGCTGCGAGGCATGCCTTGTCAATTGCGTGGGATGCTGGCCTAAGATGTGTGGTCTTGGAAACTGACAGTATGTAGCTCTTTAGTTGTTTGAGAGCATGTGCAATGGCTCCCCAAATGCTCCCCCAATTGTAGTCGATCCCTTTATGAGTAACTCAATCATTACTTACTCATATATAAGTGAGTAAGTTAAATGGTAAGGTTATCAAATTAAAAAGCACATGGGACCACCTGTTTTATTTTTATTTTTCATCTTTTTACTTTTGTTGCCAATTATTGTTTGACATGTGTTAAGTTAATTTATTTTTTTTATTGTCAAATAATGTTGTGGGACATATTTGGAGAGGTTACTAATACTTTGGGTGGGTAAATGAAAAAAATTAGTGAGATAYGATGTGTCAAAAGGAGAAGAGGAGAGAGAAGAGTTGRGGAGCYCAACCATTGCACATGCTYTGAAGAAGAAAARGAGTGCTAAGACTACTAACTCTCCTTTTGGCATGATTAAGACATTTTAAAATTGGTTTGTAATTTTGATATTTTKTTTATTTCTCATGTTAAAAAGAGAGGGAAATAAGTGATGTGGACACGTGTCCTCATTCAATTTGGCATGTGAGTCCAAGGTGGAAAAAAGGCCCTTAAGACACGTGTCGACGTATCAACTTGTCATGTGTCAAAAGTCAAGCGACTTATTGACCGAATAATTTCGATTGAAACAGAGCGAGCAACGTGCATCAGACTCCTTAAGCAAGCAGAACAGATAAAATGATGGTGAAGATGATGACAAGTGTCATACATCAAGACTCTCATGGGACAAGACAAATGCCTATAAATACCCCATGAGAGACCTCATTTTTCACACATTAATTCATACATTTGAGAGCATTTACTCACATTTAATCAAGTGTAGAGTTTCTCTCTCTAATCTCTCTCTACATTCAATTGCATTTATTGCTTTCCTCTTTCCTTTACTTAGGCATCGGAGRGGAGATAATCCGAAAAGGGTTATTCTCCTTCTTGCAGGTGCTAAGGAGCCTTGAAGGACTTGAAGCGCAAAGCCATCTCAAGTCTCCATCCCATCTATGTGGGAACTGAGATATCCCTCCAAGACTTGGATGGTCGATATGTTACTCGTGATGATTTGAAGGCGAAAAAGGAGCGGGAGTGTTTGAGATCATGGACCGATTTGCTGAACAACAGGACATGAAGGCTCAGCTTCAAGCTCTAAAGGAAGAGAATGCACGCTTGAAAGCCTCGCGTGAAGTCAAGGCCAAGGTAACTGGCAGTGAAGCTCCTRCCAAGAGGCCCAAGACTCAGGCCGTAGAATATAGCTTTCCCGTGGTGCTTAATCTTAAGACTATCAAAATCAAGAATCCCACTCACTTAGATAAAGGAAAGCATGTCGAGACTCAAATTGTTCCCATCGAACGAGAGAAGAGTCAGGTTAGGAGGTATCGCCATACTCCTAGACCTCTTTCTATTGCCCCAAAAATTCAATCAACCAAAGGTCCATATCGTTTTTACAYCGATGACGATGATGAAGTGTCTACCAGAAACAATTAGACTAAGGATGTCCGAGCGCTCATCGAAAGGAAAAAATCTGACCATGAAGCTTCTTCTATGGATGTTAGAGCAATAATACAGAGGAGGAAAGAACAAGCCGAGAGTAAGGATGCCAGGAGGTTCCTTAAAAGGAAGAAGATGTAGAAACTTAAGCAATCTACTCACGAAAGTGAGCACTCCTTGACGAGATCTACCCCGCTATACACCGACCCATCGCATCGTTCTCTCAAGACTCATGGACCATCTAACAGTTCATCGTGACATCCAATGGCATGTCCACAGAATCAAGAACTAGAGGTTCGATCCCACCRAAGCGGTGCATACATGAACCAAAGACATGGGTTTCCGTCCCAAAGGACGGAGGGGAGAATGCAAGCGCTCTCCCTTACTGATAAAAGTCCTTTCTCTGCTTCCATTCTGATGGCACCTAAGGCTCAAAAGGTGAAGTTTCCTTCAATTGAAGCTTATGATGGTACCACCGACTCGGATGATCATTTGACAATGTACAAGTATCTCATGCTAACCACACAGGCCGACGATGCAACATGGTGCAAATATTTCCCTGTCACTCTCAAAGGCATGGCTCAAAGATGGTTTAGTGGACTGCCATCAGGTTCGATTCACAATTTCTCTGAACTTGCACTTGTTTTCACTCATCATTTCATGGCAAACTGCCAAGAAAGGAAAAGCAGTATACACTAGGCAAAAATTCAACWGTGATGTAACGAAAGTTTACGAAGCTATGTTAAGCGCTTTAACAATGAGACTCTACTAATCCCCGGTTTAATCGACCAAGTGGTCTTAGACAACTTCTACTGAGGTTTGAGTGATGATAATGCCTTTAAGTTTGACATGATTCGTAAGAATTGCCAAGACTTAAACGAAATTCTCAGCGAAGCCGAAGCCTATATTCATGCRGAAGAAATTTGTTCTATCCCAAAGCCAAGGGAAAAAGAAGCTCCCTCATCCTCCAAGCCCCATCATAGCCAGAGCTAAAATCACCGAAGCAATGGAAATGACAAGAAGAGGTCTAGGACTTGGAATATAAAAGAGGAAGATTCATAAAAAAGGTAGGGAGATACTTTTGAGTACGCCATGCGTTTTAAATTTCAAACCTCCAACAATGAGGCAGATTATGAAGCCTTAATGGTGGGTATTCGGATGTGTAAAGCTGCTGGGGCAAAGAAAATAGAAGCTATGTCGGACTCTCAATTAGTAGTGAGTCAGGTAAATGGAGAGTATGAAGCAAGAGATGAAAGCATGATCAGATACCTAAAGATGGTGAAGAAGGAAGTGGAAGGGCTTGATCATTTCTACCTAGTGCAAGTCCCAAGATAAAAAAAAATCAACCCGATGCCTTGTAAAAGTGGCCAGTTAAGCAACTGGAGACTCTCCAAGGTCTGTATTTTGGGAGGTAAAGAGTCAGAGAAGCATTGATGAGCTAGAGGAAATCCACTTCATTGACCGAGGGGACACTTGGATGGACGAGATCATTAAGTACAAGATGAATGGAATCCTCCCGCTTGACCCCCAAAGAGCTAAGTACGTAAAAGTACGAGATACCTGGTTTGTTTATTGGAATGGTCAGTTATACAAAAAGTCCTTCTCTCACCCACTTCTCAAATGTATTACACCTGAGAAAGGGGCAGAAGTGTTAGAAGATATCCATCAGGGACAGTGTGGATCACACATCRGACCTAGGGCATTGGCCGAAAAGACTCTTCGCACAGGATATTACTGGCCCTCTCTAAGGAAAGACGCCTTAGAGCTTGTTAAGAAATACCAAAAGTGTCAGATTCTTGGAAACCTTCACCAAAGWCCTACCAATCTACTATCACCTGTACTCTCGCCCTTACCTTTTGCGCAGTGGGGGCGCAGTGGGGTGTGGATATCTTGGGCTCTTTCCCCCAAGCTGCGGGGCAAAAGAAATTTTTGATCGTTGATGTGGATTACTTTACTAAAAGGGTTGAAGCAGAGCTAATGCGAAACATCAAAACCTCGAATGTGAAAGGCTTCCTTTAGAAAAACATCATCACCAGATTTGGACTCCCACAATCCGTAGTCTTTGATAATGGTCCACAGTTCGATTCCAACATACTAACAAATTGGCTATCGAATCAGGGTATTACTGCACATTTTGCATCGGTAGCTCATCCCCAAGCGAATGGGCAACTCGAATCTTTCAACAAGATCATCTGCAATGGGTTAAAGAAAAAGTTGGACAATGCCAAGGGGCTATGGGTTGAAGAACTCTATAATGTGTTGTGGTCCATCAGGACCACCATTAAAAATTCAACCGGGGAAACCCCTTTCACTTTGGTTTATGGGTCAGACGTAGTGCTCCCTATTGAGATGTATGAACCAACATTGAGAGTTATGTTGTATTCTAAAGAGGGCAATTGGGAGGCGATGAAACATAAACTTGATTTGATACCGGAAGTCATGGGCAATGCACTTCTGCGCCAACAAATTTACAAGCTTCGCATGTCCCGAGACTATAACAAGCGGGTAAACCATAGGCCATTACAGTTRGGTAATTTGGTATTAAGAAAGATGGAATCTACCGGCCGAGCCAAGGAAGAGGGTAAATTGACCCCAAACTAGGATGGTCCATACCAGATTTGCGAAGTATTGCRTGATGGAACCTACAAGTTGGAAGATGGTAATGGTCATAGATTAACTTATCCTTGGAATGCAGACAATTTGAAGAAATATTATGCCTAGATTGCAAGTGTAAGTGTATTGTCAAGAAGTGGCCAAATGGCACTTAGAGTTTGTAAACTTTGAATTGAATTAAGATTGAATGAAAGCGTTCAATACTTTTCACTTCAAATTGTTGTGTTCACACAGGGGCAATCCCCCTCTTTAGCGTATAGTTGTCCTCAAACTGAGTCCCAAAKGTGCGACATGCTCTCAAAACGAGGGCATGTTTTATTGTTATTGGTACAGTACTCGGATTATTTATTGACAATGAAATTATTAAGGGAAAACAACCCACAAAAACTAGGAAACTAACTTAATACATTAAGTATATAACCTTGATTTCTAAGTAAAATAGTAAAATTAAAAAAGCGAAGGGTAAACGTCCCTATACACGAGAAGGGCAAACGTCCCTATACTCGCGAAGGGCAAATGTCCATATACACGCAAATGGAAAACATCCCTATACACGCGAAGGGAAAACGTCCCTATACACGCGAAGGGAAAACGTCCCCATACATTCAAAGGACAAACATCCCCATCCCCGCGCAGGGCAAACGTCCCTAAACCAGCGAAGGGTAAAAGTTCCTACCTCATGAAGGGCAAACGTCCCTCTATTGTGAGAGGAGAAAGTCGAACTACATTCTTGTAAAGAGTAGATGTCCTAAACCTTTCGAAGGACAAAGGTCACACTACACCTGCAAGGACATAAGCCCAAGTGTAGACCGTGGGCCAACCCCGCGGGGGGCTTGGGCCTACATCGATGTGTAGTAGTTGTGTGTGTTGTGGGCTTGAGCCACAGAACCCGCACGTGAGTGCGTTGGGGGAG